>MU377002.1:0-234073 GCA_022495195.1 Xylaria digitata
AATAAATTTTAAAATAAGCTTTTAGTTATGCTTTTTTTACTATTAAATAGTTTAAAGCGCTTATATTTTATAGTTTACTTTAATATTTTATATAACATGTTTTATTATTAAGTAATAAATATTATTAAGTAACAAAAGTTTTAGATTTTCTAACCTTTTATTATTTAAACTTTATTTTTTTTATTTATAACAATAAAGCACGCGTTAAAAAAAACTAGGTTATTAATTGCTGCTTGCGCTTTTAAACATAATTTTTATATTTTTATTTATAAGCTTGCAAAAATGTATAGCGTTTTTAATAAAACTTTTTGCTGCAAAATTGCTAGTATTATATTTTGGCGCAGCAACAAAAATATAAAATCGAAATTAATTAACTTTAAAAAGCAGGCGATTATACAGTTTATAATTTATTTAGATTTAAAAGCGTTTTTTTTTTAAGTATATTATGTTTAAAATATAGCTGACCAACTATTAGCTAAGCAAAATAGCTAACTAGTCGAAAAGTGCTAAACAACGCGCTTTATAAACTGTATACTAGCTTTTTAAACGCGTTTAAACCGTTAAATTAATTATAGCTAAGTTTTCTGCAAAGATTTTGCTGAATATAATGCGTATTATAAACGTGTAAAAAAAACTATTAAGCGTAAAAGTATTACAAAAAAAAATATATATAATTTTAATAAAACAAGGTTTATAATAAGCATAATTATAACTAATATAGTTGTAACAAATATTAAAAAGCAAAATAAGCTTAAGCAAGCTTAGCAAAGCAATTAAAATTAGTTTATAGCTGTTTGTTTAATTAATTTATAAGGTTAGTTGGTACTACTTTTTATTATTTTAAAAAAAAAAACTTATTTTGCTTTTTAATATTGCAACAGTTTTTTATTACTTAAATAACAAATTGCAGTTTTATATAACAGTTAAATTAATAATAATTTTGGTTTAAAATAAATTAAATACTTTAATAAATATATTTAACTGCGTTTAACAAATATAAAACGTTTTTTTATTTTTAATAGTTATAAAAGCTATTATTTAAAAAAATTTAAAAATTATTGTTAAAAAAATAATATTTTTATTAAAATAATGCTTGCATATTTTTTTTATAAACTTTAGCTTTTAAATGTAGCATGTTTTAGCTTGTTAAAAAAAGCGTATAGTATTAAAATTAGCAATATTATGCAAACAAATATAACATATATTTTAAAAAAAGACTTTTTATTTACGTTTTTTAAAGCTTATATTTAAGTAATAACGTTTATAAATATTACATTTAAGTTTAAAGCTATTAGCTTTGTTTTATTTAATTTAAAAGTTGTTATTTTAAAGTTTAAAGTTGTACTAATTTTTTTTATACTATTGCTAAAGCTTAAGTTATTTTTTACTGTTTGGGTTTTAAAGACTTTTACTACTATTAAAAAAGCTATTTTATAGTTTGTTTATTTAAAAAACCGAATTTTTAAGCATTAAAATAGCTTGCTAAACAAAATTATTAACGCTATAAACTTATTATTAAAAGCTATGTACTATTTACTGTATAAGCAAACGTTAATACTAAATAAAGTAGCTAAGCTTTAAAAAGCTAACTATATTTTTAATAAACGCTAAAAAACAAAAAATAAACAATTACAAACTAAAAAAGTATTTATTTAATTTAAAAAAACAAATTTTCAGGTTTTTAAAAAAAGTAGTAATTAAATAAATTAAAAAAACAGTAAAAGTAGTAGTTGTTAAATAAAGGCATTTATGCGCGCATACTATTGTAGCATATACAGTAATATTAGTTATAATGCGCACACTTGTACAATAGATATAAATACGTTTAATAAAAAGGATTTTAATTAATTTGAAATAATTTAATTGCGTTATAGTTGTTTTTTTTATGTTACAACTTAAATAGTGCTTAAAACTTTTGTTACTTAATAATATTTGTTACTTAATAATAAAACACGTTAATATTAGTTAAACAAAATATTTGTTTTGCAGTTTTAAATATTTTTGCTAGTTATATAATAAAAAAAAGCATTGTTTATTAAAAATTAAATAAATTAGCTGCCAAATTCTTTGTTAATATTTTTATTATTTTTGTTTAACTTTAAAATCTTTTATATTTTATTAAAAATATTAAAAATTTTTTAAATGTAAATAAAATATTAGTTTTTTGTATAAGCTTGTTTTTAAAATATATGTTTAAATAACTAGCAGCTTTTTTTGCTGCATATAAAGCATTTTTTTTTTATACAGTATTTTTAATTAGTTTTTTTTTATAACTAGCTTAAAAATTTAAGTTGAAACTTAAATCGTTAGCTTTATATACAGCTGTTTTAATTATACTTTTTGTTAATAAAATAGCTGTTATTATTTTATTATATAAAATGCTTTAATAAATTATTTGCTACTATTTAAATGCATGCTTTAAAATTAAAAAAAAAGCTTTTATATATTAGTTGTAACATATAAACCACCACCAGACTATTATATTAATAAAGAACGCACGGACTACAACTTATAAAGCAGTAATTATATTATATTTAATTCTAAAAGATTATAAGCTTTGCTATCTTTTTTTTTTTTTTTTTTTTAGCTTAAAATCTTAGTTTATAGCATTAATACAATGTTGTAAAACATTTTATACAATTATAATATTATTTTAAATTTTTTTATTTTTGTTGTTAAGTGTTAACTAAATATAAAACTTTATTTTTTGTTATAATAAACAAAATATAAAAACATTACTTTTTTTTTTTAGTTAGTACGCAACTATTAAAAAACAAGTGCAACTATTTAATATAACCATATGCTACTTTAAAAAACTTTTTTAATATTTATTACAAACTTAAAAAGATTTGTAAAACTGTAATTATATATAGCGCTAAAGAGTACGCTATTAAAAAACCTAACTATTAATATATTAATTTAATTAATTGAAAAAAAAAAAAACAAAAAATAAAAGCTTTTTTAAACGTTTTCAAATTAAAAAAAAAATAAGTAATATTTATGCTAAAAATTATAGCTAAAAACAATTAAAATAAGATTTAACGTTTTTATTAGCTAATTAAGTAGTTGTAAGCTTAAATTTAATATTAAGCTAATATGTTTTTATTAAATAAACAATAATATAAAAGTATTAAAAACAACGTTTTTAGCAGCATTAGCTTTAAATTTGTAAATATAGCTGCATAAAAAATGTTTAAACTTATTAGCTACTTAATTAATATAGCTAACAAAAACTATTAAAAAAAAACAAAAATTTAAAAAGCAAACCTAAATAAGTTTATAAACAATAAAAACTTTTTTAATAACTAGCTTAAAAAACTAATTAATAAGTTAAAAAAAGATTTTATTATTTTTTATATTAAATAAAGCTATATATGCTATATAATATTTTTATTAAAAAAAAACGCTAAAAAATTTATTAAAACTTAATTTTGTTTTATTAAGCGTTTATTTAATAAATTTGCTAAATTAATTTAAATTTTAAAAACAGCTTATTATAATTTAAATTAAGCTGCTTTAGCTTGCAAAAAATTAAAAACTTTTTGTTTTAAGCTTAATAAAAATAATAATATTTATTAATTTATTTTTTAGTTTAACAGCTTTGTTTAAAAGTTTAAGCTATTTAAAAATAAATAGCTTTAAATTTTTTAAAGCTATATTAACGTAAACTTAAGCAGCAAGATTTTTAAAGCTAGTATTAATTTAAATATAATTTATAAACGTTTTTATAACAAAATAGCTAAAACTATATTTAATTATAAACATATTTTTTAGTAACGCTAAAAAATTAATGCTAACTGTAAAGCTAAAGCTAAAGTTAGCAATTTAGCTATAAAAACTTTATAGCAAACGTTTAACAAACTTAACTTTATTAAAACAGCTAGCTAATTTAAACAAGCGCTAACTAATAAAAAAAAAAAGTTTATTAAAATAATAATATATGTTTTAAATATAGCAAACTAAAACATAAAATAATTAACTGTTTTAAAAAATAAACAAATATAAACAAAGTTTAGCTAGCTAAAAAAAAAGCAGTTAACAATTTATTTAGTTTAAATAACTTAAAAAATTAATAAAACTGTTAAAAATTTTTTTAATAGTTTTATTTTTTTTATTAGCTAAAATAAATAGCTAAAAAAAAGTTAATATTATTTAATTAAAAAATATAACTATAAATAAGCAATTTTAAAATAAAAACTATTATATTATATAATATTAAAATATAAACAAATTTATTAGTAAACAAAAAATTAGCTAAACAAATTAAACAATAATTTAATATATAAATAATTTATTTAAACTAATTAATATTTTTGTTTAACTATTGTAAAAAAACTGCAAGCTTAATAAAAAAGTATTTAATAGCTATTTTAAAAATTAATAGCTGCTGTTTTAAAAACTAAATGTTTTAAATAACAAATATAAATTATAAAGTTATAATTAGCATAAATTAGCTTATTAAGCATAACTTTTTTTTAAACTGCAAAAAACAATGTTTAATATAGCTTAAAAATTAATTTATATTAGCAAAATATTTTTTAGTTATTTAAATTTAACTATTAAACAAAATTAAATGTTAAATTAATTTTAGCATTTAATAAAATATAAACTAGCAAAATTAGGCTTTAAAAAAAAAGTATTATATATTTTAAAAAGCAAAAAAAAAAAAGTTAGCCACTGTTATAATAAGCGCAAAAAAAATAAAAAACTAAGCTATAATTTAAAAAATTATAAAGCAAATTAAAAATAATTTAAACTGTTAATAATAAGCTAAGCTAGCGCTAAAAATGCTAACTAAACTAATATTTATTAAGTTTATAAAATTATTTAAAAATAAAAAAATTATAAATATAAAAGCAATTAAGCTTTAAAAAACATATAATAAAAAGCATATACTGTTTTTTATAAACAAAGATTTTAAGTATATAGCTTTAGTTTAACGTTTTTTTTTAAAATTACTAGCATATTTAAAAAGTTTTTTTTTAAAAAAAAAAGCAAACATTTTGCTTTTATTATAATTAAAACATAATATAGTTTTTAAACTTAATAAAAAAATATAAAACAATAAGCTTTTAAAATATTAAACTTTAATTTAATATTTATTTTTAAAAAAAAAAGTAATAAATTAGCTATTAAAAATAGATTTTATTAAACTAGTTATAAAAGTAAACGCAGCGCTAATTTTATTTGTTTTTAAGCTGCATTTATAAAAGCAAAGGTTTTATATTAATTATTGCTAGCAAAATTAATATTTAAAAAACAAAATAGTTTTAGCTTTAGATTTAAACAATATTATTTATAACTATTAAAATGCAAAATAATACTTTAAACTTAATGTTATTAAAGCTTTTTATTAGCTATATATATTAATTAATTTTTAATATTTTATAGCTTTTTATATTTAATAAAGAGTTTTTTAATAAAAAGTTCTTTTTTTTAGCTTTAAAATAAGCTTAGCTTAATAACAATTTTTTATTAATATTTAACTATAAAAACTATTAAACAAATTTATTAATATATATGCTAATAATATATTAATATATTTAAAATTAAAAAAAAAGCATTAAAAGTAATATAAAAAGGTTATTTATTGTTTATACAAAATTTAATTATAAAAAAATTTTAAAAAATTTTAATTTAACGTTATTATAATAAATTATTTAAGCGTTATTATAAAAACCAAAGTTAGTATTTAAATTAATTTAGCAAAAATTAAAGCTATTATAAACTAAAAGTTTAAAAACTTTAACAAAATTAAAACAGTTCAATTTTTTTTAAAACTATATAACTTTATTTATATATTTATTTATTACGTTAACAATATTATAAAACTATTAAACTAGTTATTTAAAAAAAATGTTTTATTTAAAAAAAATTTAAAATAAAAAAACGTTTTTAAAACTATAAAGCAATTAGCATGCTAAGCATTAATACTAGCATTTTTTTGCTTAAAACAACTTATTTAAATAAAAATTAACGTATTAAAAAACGTTATTAGCAAAATTATTTAGTAATAATAAAAAAACAAGAAATAAAAGCTTATAAAATTTTTTTTTAAAACGATAACTATATTAAAAAAAGCTTATTTTATATAAAACAAAAAAATGTTAGCTATAATATAAACTTTAAAGCATTATTGCTTAAAGCTTTTAAAACAAAAATTTTTTGTTATTATAAATTATTAAACTTTTTTATATTTTTTAATTAAACGTATGCTTTTAATACGCTAAATTTAATAAGCTAACTTTTTAATAAACTTTAATATTATTTTTTAATATAAACTTAAAAAAAAAACGTAATAGCTAATATTTTATTTAAAAAAACAGCTAAATTATTTATAATAAAAGCATAAAAAGTTAAAAAACATATTTTAATTATAATTAAACTTTAAGCTATAAAAAAACTAATAGCTGCTATAAAAAACAATAAAATAGCATTTAAAAAAGCTAAACTAATAAAACTAATTAAAAAAAAAACAAAGCTTAAAAGTTAGGCTATAAAAATTATTAGCTATAAGTGTTTAAAACTATTTTAAATAATATTATTTTTTTGCAAACAGCTTTAATTAAAAAGTTATATTATTTTAAAATTACTGTTTATTTAAACTAAAATAAAACAATTAAAACAATTAAACAAAATTTTTATTAGCTTTATTTAAAACAAAATGTTAAAAAATATGTGTACAACTATTATAATTGTTAAAAAAACAAAATATTTTAAAACAAAATATTTAAACTATTATATTTAATATTTATATTGCAAGCAATATAAAAACAAATAATAATAAATAAAAAAAATATGTTAAAAAACTGCTAAAGTTATAATTATGTTTAAGCTTTTATAAATAAGTTTAGCTATTTATTAGCTATACTTTTAAATAAAAAATCTAATATAGTAAAAACAGTAGTAATATAATACTATTGTTTTTTATATTAATTTTTTAGTATGCTAAACTGTTAGCTATTAAATAATATAAAACTTTTTATATTAAATTTTATAAAAAAAATTAACAAGTTAATTAAAATAAAACATTATAATAATAACGTTTATTATTTTTAAATATAAAAAGCAATTAAGTTTATTAATTAAAAACTTAATTAATAATTATAATTTTATATTAACAAATACTAAAATAATTAAAGCTTTTATTTATTAGTGTTAAATTTTGTTTATAATTTATTATAATACTTATTATTAAATATAACTTTTTTAAAAATAGCTTTAAAAACTAATATATGCAACTTATTATTAACAAAACTTTTAAACAAAAAAATTAGCACGCTGTTATAAAAGCTAGCACTAAAACTAATAAAACAAATATAAAAAAGCCAAAAAATAGTATACGCATTAATAAAAGTAGCTTAAAAACAATAAAAATTACAAACTAATAAAAAGCGCAAACTAATTAACTTTAAAATAAAAAACAAAATATTTTTTAAAAAAAAAAAGTTTTTTATATAAGCATTAACTATTTAATTAAATTTATAATTTATAAAACTTTTTAAAATTTTAAAAAAATAAAACTATAACTACGTTTTAAATTTATTTTTATTATACAAAATAAAAAACCTATTTTATATTAACTAACTGCAAAAAGCAAACAATAATTTATTATTATAACAGATTTAAACGCTTTTAAAACTTAAAAACATTAATAAAAAATTTAAATACAAAGTAAACAAAATAAAAAAATTATGTTTGCACAAAAAATATTATATATTACAATATTAGGTTTTTTAATAAAAATATAACCTTAATAATATATAATATTTAATAAAAAACTTTAAAAATGCATTTGCTGCATTTAAACAATTTTATAAGTTATATTTTAAAGCTTTAAAGCTATTAGTTAAACTAAAAAAATAAATGCGTGCAGCTGCTACAAATAAATATATAAAAAACTATTTAAATAATAATATAGCTAAAAAATTAAAAAAAGCTATAATAATTAAACGTTATATTTAGCATTAATATAAATTAAAATCTATATTTCTGTTTTAATAAAAAAATATAACGTATAAACTATTACTAAATTGTTATATTAATAAAAAACATATAAACTATAACTTATAAAGCAGTAATTATATTATATTTAATTCTAAAAAATCGTAAGCTTTGCTATCTTTTTTTTTTTTTTTTTTTTTTAGCTTAAAATCTTAGTTTATAGCATTAATACAATGTTGTAAGGCATTTTACACAATCATGACATTAGCTTTTAAAATATAAGTGCTATAGCTAATTTTAATACTTTTAGCATGCTTAAACAACTATTATACTTAATTAAATTTTTTTTTAATAATTTATATTAAGCGCGCGTTATACTTTTATAAGTTTATTAATTATAAAGTTTAATATTTTATACAGTGCTAAATTAAAGTTTTTTTTTTTTATTTGTATAAAAATAATTATAATCCAATTAGTTTAATATTAGCTAACGCATCCCCCAATTGACTTGGCCACCCCATTGAATGGGCCACCCCCCTGCTACATACTACTACATAACATTATATATAAACCTTTAAATAACTTTACTAATAAAAATCATAAAAATATAAAGAAAACACCATTAGATTCGTAATTAAATAAGAAATCCAAATATACAAGTCTTCTTATTATATTTATATTATAACAGTTTTAAAAAATAAAAAAGATTTAAAAGATTATTTTATATATAAAAATGTATACAATTTGACAATATAATAACTTTACCAATTTTAATCGTATAATAAAATAAACTATACTGTTAGATTTATAACTAAAAAAAGAATTCAATAATATTTTTGTTTATTTTATAACTAATTTATTAAGCGAGTTATTATGCAATACGTTAATATGGCGCTAAGCAAGGATTATTTTAGCGCTTATTTTAGCGTATTGCTTAATAACTTAATAAATAAAATAGCTATAAATAAAAGGAATATATCATTGAATTCCTTTTATAATTACAAATCTAACGATATAATTTATTTTATTATAGGACTAAAACTTGTAAAGTTATTAAATAGTTACATAATAAAGCATAGACGATTTTTGTATGGGTTTAAAGGGTGGCCCATTCAATTGGGTGGCCAAGTCAATTAGGGGATGCGTTATAATTTATATTAATATTAAAATAATTATTTATTATATAATAAATTTTGTTTTAAATTTTATTTAAGCTAATAACCCATACCACAAGCTAGTTTTGTACACAAGCAAGTTTCGCACTTTTTTTGGTGTACCTTATAAGCTAATTTTCTATGTAAAAGTACTTACACCACTTTTTAATAACTCCGCGAAAATAGGTTGTACAACAAAATAATTAGTACTATTAGATTCGCAATAAAATAACAAATTTAATAATATTTTCTTTTATTTTCTAGCTATTTTATTTAAGGCGTTATTAAAAACTACGCTAAAATTATAACGCATAAACCACCACCAAACTATTATATTAATAAAGAACGCACAGACCATAACCTACAAAGTAGTAATTGTACTATATCCAATTCTAAAAGATTGCAAGCTTTGCTGTCCCTTTTTTTTTTTTTTTTTTCAGCTTAAAATCTTAGTTTATAGCATTAATACAATATTATAAAGCATTTTATACAATTATAACACTATTTTAAGCTTTTTTATTTTTGCTGTTAAGCGTTTATTAAATACAAAACTTTATTTTTCGCTATAATAAACAAAATACAAAAATATTACCTTTTTTTTTTAGTTAATATACAACTATTAAAAAAACAAATATAACTATTTAATATAACTATATACTACTTTAAAAAACTTTTTTAATACTTATTATAAACTTAAAAAAATTTGCAAAACTGCAATTATATACAGCGTTAAAAAGTATGCTATTAAAAAACCTAATTATTAATATATTAATTTAGTTAATCGAAAAAAAAAAAAAACAAAAAACAAAAGCTTTTTTAAACGTTTTTAAACTAAAAAAGAAACAAATAATATTTATATCAAAAACTATAGCTAAAAATAATTAAAACAAAATTTAGCGTTTTTATTAGCTAATTAAGCAATTGCAAGCTTAAATCTAATATTAAACTAACATGCTTTTACTAAATAAACAATAGCGCAAAAGCATTAAAAACAGCACTTTTAGCAACATTAGCTTTAAATTTGTAAATATAGCTGCATAAAAAATATTTAAACTTATTAGCTACTTAATTAATATAGCTAGCAAAAACTACAAAAAAAAAACAAAAACCTAAAAAGCAAACCTAAATAAGTTTGCAAGCAACAAAAACTTTTTTAACAATTGGCTTAAAAAACTAGCTAACAAGTTAAAAAAAAACCTTATTACTTTTTATATTAAATAAAGCTGTATACGCTATATAATATTTTTATTAAAAAAAAATGCTAAAAAATTTATTAAAATTTGATTTTGTTTTGTTAAGCGTTTATTTAATAAACTTGCTAAATTAATATAAACTTAAGCAGCAAAATCTTTAAAGCTAGTACTAACTTAAGCATAATTTATAAACGTTTTTATAACAAAGTAGCTAAAACTATATTTAATTATAAATATATTTTTTAACAACGCTAAAAAATTAGTGCTAACTGCAAAGCTAAAGCTAAAGCTAGCAATTTAATTATAAAAACTTTGCAACAAGCTTTTAACAAATTTAACTTTATTAAAATAACTAGCTAACTTAAACAAGCGTTAACTAATAAAAAAAAAAAAGTTTATTAAAATAATAATATATATTTTAAATATAATAAACTAAAATATAAAGTAGTTAACTGTTTTAAAAAACAAACAAATATAAATAAAGTTTAGCTAGCTAAAAAAAAAGCAAACAACAACTTATTTAGCTTAAATAATTTAAAAAACTAGCAAAATTATTAAAAGTTTTTTTAACAGTTTTATTTTTTTTATTAGTTAAAATAAATAATTAAAAAAAGTTAACACTATTTAATTAAAAAATATAATTATAAATAAATAACTTTAAAATAAAAACTATTACGCTATATAATATTAAAGCATAAACAAATTTATTAATAAACAAGAAATTAGCTAAATAAATTAAACAATAATTTAATATATAAATAATTTATTTAAACTAACTAATACTTTTGTTTAACTATTACAAAAAAACTGCAGGCTTAATAAAAAAGCATTTAGTAGCTATTTTAAAAATTAATAGCTGCTGTTTTAAAAACTAAGTGTTTTAAATAATAAACATAGGTTATAAAGTTATAATTAGCATAAATTAGTTTATTAAATATAACTTTTTTTTAAACTGCAAAAAATAACGTTTAATATAGCTTAAAAATTAACTTGTATTAGCAAAATACTTTTTAGCTATTTAAATTTAACTATTAAGCAAAGCTAAACGTTAAATTAATTTTAGCGTTTAATAAAACGCAAACTAATAAAATTAGGCTTTAAAAAAAAATATTATATATTTTAAAAAGCAAAAAAAAAAAAGTTAGCTGCTATTATAGTAAGCATAAAAAAAATAAAAAACTAAGCTATAATTTAAAAAATTATAAAGCAAATTAAAAATAATTTAAATTATTAATAATAAGTTAAATTAACGCTAAAAATATTAATTAAACTAATATTTATCAAATTTATAAAATTATTTAAAAACAAAAAAACTATAAACATAAAAACAGTTAAGCTTTAAAAAACATATAATAAAAAATATATACCGTTTTTTGTAAACAAAAATTTTAAGCACGTAGCTTTAGTTTAATATTTTTTTTTAAAACTATTAGTATATTTAAAAAGTTTTTTTTTAAAAAAAAAAGCAAACATTTTATTTTTATTACAATTAAAACATAATATAGTTTTTAAATTTAATAAAAAAGTATAAAACAGTAAGCTTTTAAAATATTAAACTTTAATTTAATATTTACTTTTAAAAAAAAAAGTAATAAACTAATTGCTAAAAATAGATTTTATTAAACTAGCTATAAAAGTAAATGCAGCGCTAATTTTATTTGCTTTTAAACTGTATTTACAAAAACAAAAGTTTTATATTAATTATTACTAACAAAATTAATACTTAAAAAACAAAATAGTTTTAGCTTTAAATTTAAACAGTATTATTTATAACTGCTAAAATATAAAATAATACTTTAAATTTAACGTTATTAAAGCTTTTTATTAGCTATATATATTAATTAACTTTTAATATTTTATAGCTTTTTATATTTAACAAAAAGTTTTTTAATAAAAAGTTTTTTTTTTTAGCTTTAAAATAAGCTTAGCTTAATAACAATTTTTTATTAATATTTAATTATAAAAACTATTAAACAAATTTATTAATATATATGCTAATAATATATTAATATATTTAAAACTAAAAAAAAAGCATTAAAAGCAATATAAAAAAGTTATTTATTATTTATACAAAATTTAATTACAAAAAAATATTAAAAAATTTTAATTTAACGTTATTATAATAAATTATTTAAGCGTTATTATAAAAGCTAAAGTTAATATTTAAATTAATTTAGCAAAAATTAAAGCTATTATAAACTAAAAGTTTAAAAACTTTAACAAAATTAAAATAGTTTAATTTTTTTTAAAATTATATAACTTTATTTATATGTTTATTTATTATGTTAACAATATTATAAAACTATTAAATTAATTATTTAAAAAAAACGCTTTATTTAAAAAAAGTTTAAAATAAAAAAACGTTTTTAAAACTATAAAACAATTAATATGTTAAGCACTAATATTAACATTTTTTTGTTTAAAGCAACTTATTTAAATAAAAATTAACGTATTAAAAAACGTTATTAGCAAAATTATTTAGCAACAATAAAAAAACAAAAAATAAAAGCTTGTAAAATTTTTTTTTTAAACAATAATTGTATTAAAAAAAGCTTATTTTATATAAAACAAAAAAATGTTAGCTATAATATAAACTTTAAAGCATTATTGCCTAAAGCTTTTAAAACAAAAATTTTTTATTGTTATTAATTATTAAACCTTTTTATTTTTTTTATTAAACGTATGCTTTTAATATGCTAAATTTAATAAGCTAACTTTTTAATAAACTTTAATATTATTTTTTAATATAAATTTAAAAAAAAAAACGTAATAGCTAATATTTTATTTAAAAAAACAGCTAAATTATTTATAATAAAAGCATAAAAAGCTAAAAAATATATTTTAATTATAATTAAACCCTAAGCTATAAAAAAATTAATAGCTATTATAAAAAGCAATAAAATAGCATTTAAAAAAGCTAAACTAATAAAACTAATTAAAAAACAAAATAAAGCTTAAAAGTTAAGCTATAAAAATTATTAGCTATAAATACTTAAAACTATTTTAAATAATATTATTTTTTTATAAACAGCTTTAATTAAAAAGTTATATTATTTTAAAATTATTGCTTATTTAAGCTAAAACAAAACAATTAAAACAATTAAACAAGATTTTTATTAGCTTTATTTAAAACAAAATGTTAAAAAATATATATATAACTATTACAACTATTAAAAAAACAAAATATTTTAAAACAAAACATTTAAACTATTATACTTAATACTAATACTGCAAGCAATATAAAAACAAATAATAATAAATAAAAAAAATATGCTAAAAAACTGCTAAAGCTACAATTACGTTTAAGCTTTTATAAATAAGTTTAGCTATTTATTAGCTATATTTTTAAATAAAAAATCTAATATAATAAAAACAGTAATAACATAATATTATTATTTTTTATATTAATTTTTTAGCATGCTAAACTGTTAGCTATTAAATAACACAAAGCTTTTTATATCTGATTTTATAAAAAAAATTAACAAATTAATTAAAACAAAACATTATAATAATAGCGCTTATTACTTTTAAATACAAAAAACAATTAAATTTATTAACTAAAAACTTAATTAATAACTACGATTTTATATTAATAAATATTAAAATAATTAAAGCTTTTATTTATTAGCGTTAAATTTTATTTATAACTTATTATAACATTTATTACTAAATATAGCTTTTTTAAAAATAGCTTTAAAAACTAATATATATAACTTACTGTTAACAGAACTTTTAAACAAAAAAACTAGCACGCTGCTGCAAAAGCTAGCACTAAAACTAATAAAACAAATTTAAAAAATCTAAAAAATAACATACGCATTAATAAAAGTAGTTTAAAAATAACAAAAATTATAAGCTAACAAAAAGTATAAACTAGTTAACTTTAAAATAAAAAACAAAATATTTTTTAAAAAAAAAAGTTTTTTATATAAACATTAATTATTTAGCTAAACTTATAATTTATAAAACTATTTAAAATTTTAAAAAAACAAAGTTATAACTACGTTTTAAACTTATTTTTATTATACAAAATAAAAAACTTATTTTATATTAACTAATTGCAAAAAGCAAACAACAATTTATTATTATAACAGATTTAAACGCTTTTAAAACTTAAAAACATTAACAAAAAATTTGAATACAAAATAAACAAAATAAAAAAATTACGCTTATATAAAAAATATTATACGCTGCAATATTAGATTTTTTAACAAAAATATAACTTTAACAATACATAGTATTTAGCAAAAAACTTTAAAAATATATTTGCTGCACTTAAACAATTTTATAAGCTATACTTTAAAACTTTAAAGCTATTAATTAAATTAAAAAAATAAATGCGTACAGCTGCTGCAAATAAACACGTAAAAAACTATCTAAATAACAATATAGCTAAAAAGTTAAAAAAAGCTATAATAATTAAACGCTACACCTAGCATTAATATAAATTAAAATCTGTATTTTTATTTTAATAAGAAAATATAACGCATAAACTACTACTAAACTGTTATATCAATAAAGAACGTACAAACTACAACCTATAAAGTAGTAATTGTATTATATCCAATTTTAAAAGATCGCAAGCTTTGCTATCTTTTTTTTTTTCTTTTTTTTTAGCTTAGAATCTTAGTTTATAGCATTAATGCAATGTTATAAGGCATTCTATATAATTGTAACAAAAATAATCCTTGTAAATTTGTTTTTTGAAGCTATACGCCCAAATAAAATAGCTAGAAAATAAAAGAAAATATTATTAGATTCGTTATTTCATTGCGAATCTAATAGTACTAATTATTTTGTTATACAACCTATTTTTGCAGAGTTATTAAAAAGTGGTGTAAGTACTTTTACATAGAAAATTAGCTTACAAGGTACACCAAAAAAAGTGCGAAACTTGCTTGTGTGCAAAACTAGCTTGTGGGATACGTTATAATAAATAAAAATTTTTTTTGCACAACTTTTTAAAATAGTTAAAAATATTGTATAATATTAATTTTTTATAATTTTAAGTTAGCAATAAACATTTATAAATAAACGTGCTTTATTGTACAACAAGTTGTACAGCTAATTTAAATAAATTTTTTTTTTCTAAGTTTTTTAAAAAATCGTATACTTTTTAAATAAAATTATTTTGTTTTATACGTTTTTTATAAAAAATAAGTTTATTAAAAAGCTATTTAATATAAAGTTTAATGTTATACAAAAATATGTTTGTTGTTTTAAAGTTTGCTAAAAATAATAAATAACAAAATATTTATATATTAACTAAAAGTTTGGTTTATATTTTACTTTTGTTATACGTTTATATATCGGTTTAAAAATATTTTAGTTTTTAATTGTTAGTTATATATAGTTTTAAGCAAAATAGTTTTTAAAAATATAAAAGTATATATTTTAAGTTAACTTTAGTTATATAGTTTTAATTTGTATAATTATATTTAAAATTAAAGTTTTTTATAATATTGCACAAAATTGTTAACTTAATATAAAAAAAACTAATAATGCTTATATAACAGCTAACAAGTTGTTTTAAATAGTTAAAAGTTTTAGCTAATTTTTTGTTAAATTATATTTGTTTTATATAATTTATATAAAACTTTTAGTTTAGTTTAACTTTTTTAATTTTAATTATACGTTTTTAGCTTTAAATATTTAAAATAGTTTTTTGTATAATATATAATAAGTTTAAAAAAAGTAGTTTGTTATTTAGTTTTTAAAATTTTTTGCGTACGCTTTTTAAAACTTTTATTAAATGTTTTTTAAGTATTAATATTTAATAATTTAAAACGTTATTTATATGTTTAGCAATTTTAAAGTTGTACGATTTAAATTAACGCTTTTTTTTAATATTTAAAATTAAAATAGTTTTATACGTTTTTAAAACTAAGCTTAAAGTTTTTAGCAATCTTTTTGTATATAAAATTAACTAAAGTTTATAATATAGCAAGTTTTACTGCATTGTACAAAATATTTAATGCTATATTTATAAATAAAACTAAGTAAACAGGTTATTGTTTTTGCTATTATATAACAAGTTGTTAAATATAATTGCATACTATTTTTTTTGTTATAATATAAATGTATTTAGTTTTATTAAAAAAGTAATATTTATATAACAATAAAATCGATCTTTTTGTTTTTTTAACATATAAGTATATTTAGTTTAGTTAAAAAAGTAATATTTGTGCAACAAAAAAATTAAAATACAATATAAAAACTTAATTAAGCTATAAATGCTTTTGTTTTTACTTTTGTTAATTTATAATGCTTTTATAATTGTATAAAAAATGTTTTTACAACTATTAATTAATATTAAATAAGCTTTGTATAATATTGTACAATAAATATATACGTAAAATAAAATACAATTTATTATATTATATTTCTTTATAACGCATCCCACAAGCTAGTTTTGCATACAAGCAAGTTTCGCACTTTGGCTTGGCGTACTCTGTAGGCCAATTTATATGCAGGAGTACTTACTCCACTTTATTATAACTTCGCGAAAAAAGGTCGTACAATAAAATAATTAGTACTATTAGATTCGTAATGAAATAACGAATCTAATAGTATTTTTTTTATTTTCTTACTATTTTATTTAAAGCGTTATTAAAAACTACGCTAAAATAATCCCTGCAAATTTGTTTTCTAAAGCTATACGCCCAAATAAAATAGCTAGAAAATAAAGGAAAATAATATTAAATTCATTATTTCATTACGAATCTAATAGTACTAATTATTTTATTGTACAACCTTTTTTTGCGAAGTTATAATAAAGTGGAGTAAGTACCCCTGCATATAAATTGGCTTACAGGGTACGCCAAGCCAAAGTGCGAAACTTGCTTATGTGCAAAACTAGCTTGTGGGATGCGTTATGTATTTTTATAACTTTTATAATAATACAATGCTAACTAATAGCTTTATTTTTAATTGCAAACAAAAATAAAATAGTTTTTTAATTGTTTAAAATTTTTTTGCTACTAGCTTTATATTAGCATAACAAGCTTATTTATTTAAATATAAATATAATAAAATTTTTGCTATTATATTTATAATTAATAAAATTATTTTATAGATTTTTTTAATAAATTTAGCTACTTGTGCTATACGTAATATTAAAAATCTTTAGCATTTTGCTGCCTTTTTTAACATTTTTTACTAAATTAAAAGGTGCAGCTTTATAAATATTAATAACTACTTATATTAATATAAGTTTGCTATAATTACTAATATATTAGCTAATTCTTTAAATTTAAAAAATAATTTTGCTTACTAAAAAAAAACTTTAATTATTGCTATTTAAGTTTTATAATAAGCTAAGCTTTTTTAAACTTTTTGCTGTTGCGTTTTTTTTTTAAAAATATAAAGCTTTTTTTTATTTTTCGGATTTAACGTTTAATATTGCTATTAAAACTAAAATTAAACAAATTAAATAAATTTAAAAGCTTAAAACTAGATTTTAAAATTGTAATTAGTAAGTTAATTTTTTTATACTTTTTATAATTAATGCTTTTTTTTAATAAATTAGTAAGCACTATTATTATTGTTTTAGCTTAACTTAAAGCTAATAAACAACTTTTTGCTTGTTTTTGCGTTTAAAAAAACGTTTTTAATTTTATATAACCTATAACACAAGCTAGTTTCGCACACAAGCAAGTTTTGCACACAAGCAAGTTTCGCACTTTTTTTAAAATATTCTGTAAGCTAATTTTCTATACAAAAATATTTACACCACTTTTTAATAACTCTGCGAAAATAGGTTGTACAACAAAATAATTAGTATTATTAAATTCGTAATAAAATAGCAAATCTAATAGTATTTTCTTTTATTTTGTAGCTATTTTATTTGGGCGTATAGCTTCAAAAAACAAATTTGCAAAGATTATTTTAGCATAGTTTTTAATAACGCCTTAAATAAAATAGTTAGAAAATAAAAGAAAATACTATTAGATTTATTATTTTATTACGAATTTAATAGTACTAATTATTTTGTTATACAACCTATTTTCGCAAAGTTATTAAAAAGTAGTGTAAATACTTTTGCATAGAAAATTAGCTTACAAAGTACTTTAAAAAAAGTGCAAAACTTGCTTGTGTGCAAAACTAGCTTGTGTTATAAGTTAAAGCTTTTTTTAAAATATTGCTTTTTATAATATAATTAAAATTAAAAAACGTTTTTAATAAAAAAAAAAGTTTGCAATATATAACTATAGCATTGCTTTTTGCGCTAACTAACTACTTTTGTAGTTTTTGCAATAAAAAATGTAATAAAAAAGCAGCAGTTTTGTTATTTTTTAATAAAAGTATAGCTATTTTTGCTTTAAAAATCTTTTTAAAATAAGTTATTATTTGCTTTTTGTAGCAATTAAGCTGCAGTTAATACTTAGCTTTTAAAGCAGCAACAGCTTTTTTATGCTATTTTTGCAAATTAAACATTTTAATTGCGTAATTAAGTTTTATGTTCTTTTTTTAAAAAACTTTATAATTAAATCTTTTTTAACTTTAGTTTACAGCTTTTTATAAACAAGCTAAGTTTTTTTTTTTAGCTTTTAATGCTAACTAAGCACTAATTTAATTTTAAAACATTTTGCTTAAAAAATAATTTAAGCATATAATTTTTTTAAATAAACAGCTTATTATATTTTGCTAACAGTTTATTGCAATAGCTTTTTGTTTAATTAACAATATATACTTGTATTAACTTAAAATATTTAAACGCTAAACAACTTATAAACTATATAAACAACTAATTTAATTAAAAATGCTTTTTAAATATAAATTAATTTTAACAACTTGCTAGCTACTATATAAAACTAATTATTATAATATTAATAAAACAATACTATATTTTTTAATTTGTATAGCTAACTATAAAAAAAAGTAGTAAGTTTGGAAAATAAAAGTATTTTGTTTATTAAAGGTAGGTGTGCGCAGTACGGAACCCACCTTAACCTTAGCAACCAGTTTTTATTGTAAGCTGCACCCACAATAGGTTAATAGTCCTAGTCTTTATAGGCTATACAGTGCCATTTATTTATATAATGGCCATTGCTAACAATAATTAAAATTAAGCTGTTAATTAAAAAAAGTAATATAATAAAAAGTTTAATAAAAAAAGTTTAAATTGTTAAAGTTTTTTAAATTTTTTAATTTTTTAATTTTTAAACCTTTTTTTTTTTTTTTTTATAATTGTTTTATATGTTTTTTTAAAACATAATTTGTATAAATTTAATATAAACTGCTTCTTTTGCTTTAATTATTTTTTTTAATTTGTTAAGCTTAATAGTTAAATAAAAGCTTTTTTTAGTTTTATTATATTAATATTAAAAAAATTTAAAATCTTTTAGCTTTTATTATTATTTTATAAATAACTTAACGTATTAAATAAACAAATAGCTTAAACAAGTAAACAGTTTACTTTTTTACATTTTTATACACTTTTTTTTTTTTTTTTTTTTTTTTTAACAACTAATAATGCTATGCATATATAAATATAAAAATATACAGCTTATACTTTAAGCTTTAAAACAAAACTTAAATTTATTTATATAACGCGCTATTAAAATTTATAATGTTTTTTGTACAACTTTATGCTGCTAAAATAATAAAATGCTTTTAAAACAAACAACGCGTTTAAAAACATGCTAATTAATAAAAATTAAAAAAAATTTAATTATATAATTATAACGCGCTATTTATTAATATTAAATAAGCTTTACCTGCGTTTTAATTGCTAAATTAATTATTAATAAGTTTTTTGCAAAAATTTAAATATTTATTAAACATAGTTTATTTTTATATAAAACATAATTATAAACAAAAATATTTTTAAAAATAATATTTATAACTTTAATAAAATAAAGTTTATAATAAATAAAATGTTGTTTAAAATAATTATTACTTTGTTTAACTATTAAAAAAAACTAAAAGTTATAACGCATCCCACAAGCTAGTTTTGCACATAAGCAAGTTTCGCACTTTGGCTTGGCGTACCCTGTAGGCTACTTTATATGCAGGGGTACTTACTCCACTTTATTATAACTTCGCGAAAAAGGGTTATACAATAAAATAATTAGTACTATTAGATTCGTAATAAAATAATAAATCTAATAGTATTTTCTTTTATTTTGTAGCTATTTTATTTGGGCGTATAGCTTCAAAAAACAAATTTGCAGAGATTATTTTAGCGTAGTTTTTAATAACGCTTTAAATAAAATAGTTAGAAAATAAAAAAAAATATTATTAGATTCATTATGTTATTACAAATCTAATAATACTAATTATTTTATTGTACAACCCTTTTTTGCGAAGTTATAATAAAGTGGAGTAAGTACCCCTGCATATAAAGTAGCCTACAGGGTACGCCAAGCCAAAGTGCAAAACTTGCTTGTGTGCAAAACTAGCTTGTGGGATGCATTATAATAAAGTAATTATAAATAGTTATTTATATTTTAAATTATTTTTTATATAATTATATTGTTTTACTATATATTATTTTAGCAAAGTTAACTTAACGTCACTCACAAGTTAATAACGCACCATAAGTTAGTAACACACTTTTCAGCACTTTTTATACGCTAACTTAAATAACTTAACTATAACACATGCAAATTAATTAAATTAATTATAATTTTTTTTATTAAATATTTCTATTTTTATTTAACAAGTTTGTACATTATGTCTAAGCTTACTATAAATATTATAGCGTTATTAACCTGTTTATACTTTTTTTGCTAAACAATTATTTTTAGCTTTATTATCCGATTTAACTACTTTATCGTTTTTAAATTTCTATAAAACTTAAACGTTAACTATAATAAAAAGTTTTTTATTTTATAATTATTTGTTTTTAATTTTGCAACGTTTGCTTAAAATATAATTAGTTTTATAAAGCTTTTTATTTTTTTGTTACAAAAAAACATTTTTATATATTAATTTTTGCATAACTTTTGTAATTAAATTAATAAAATTTAAAATTTTAATTAGCAAGCTTAAAAAATAATTTTTAACTTTAGTTTTAATAAAAATTAATTGCTATTTAATTTTTAATATAATAATAAACATTTTTAAAATTTAAAATTAAAATAGTAGTTTAAAGTTTAAAAAAAATGTTTTATTTGTTTTTTAAATATTTAACGCAAATATAACTTTATTTGTATTTAAAAACATAATTTTAGCTGCTTTAAAACTTAATTAAATGTTTTATTTAATAAATACATATATAAATATATGTGCAAAGCTTGCAAAAAAGTTCTGCTTTTTAATATAAGTTTAATAGCGCTGTATTAAACTTTTAATATATTTATTATAACGCTGTTTTAAAATATTAAAAAAAATTAAATTAAAAAGCTAAAGCTTATATAATAAATAAACAAGCATATAAAACGTAATAATGTTATTAAACTAGCAATATTTTTTAAATTATATTAAATAGTAGCTTTTATAACTATTTAAAATTAAAAAATAATAATTACTTTTAAATTAGCTTTAAATATAATTATTAAAATGTTTTGTTTAGCTAACGCTTATATTATTATTAGTTTAGCTGTTATTTAAAAAGTTTACAACTTAATTTAGCAATAAAATAATATTGTAATACTAAAACATAAAATAAACTTTGCTTAAAAAAATAATATATAATAATACTGCTTAACTTTAAGAATTAATAGCTTAGTTTGCAATAATTTATTTTTTATTTTTAAGTTTAGCTTATTAAAAGCGTTTACATTTTTTAAAGCTTATAACAACTATTTTAATAATTATTTTGCTTATTAAAAACTTTATTTTATTAAAGTTATAAATATTTTTAATTTATATATTATATTTATTAATTATACGTTTTATAAAGCTAAACTATTTATAATAACTTGCAAAATTTTTATTAAAAGCTTGTTAATAATTAATTTAGCAGTTATAATGCGTTTAAAAATTAAATTATTATTATATAAAATTTAAAGCTTAATTAACGCTAACTTTTAACATATTACGTTTGCGTTAAAAAATATTAGCTATTTTTTAAATATAATAAAGCTAAAGCAAAAACGTTTATATATTTAATTTAAAAATACGTTTAACAATAATTTTTTTTTTAAACATTATTAAATTTTGCTTTATAACATTTATAACGTAATAAAATGTATTGCTATTAATTTTTTATTTTAATATATAATTAAAAACGTTATAAATATAAACAAGCTTATAAAAAAAAAGTTTAAAGTTGCGTTTTTTAACTTAAATTGCTAGCTGCAAATCAGCTTTTTTAAATTTTTAAACTATTATATTATTATAAAATAATATATAAATAAAATAAAAAAATAAAAAGTTAATAAAAAGTGCGTTACTAACTTGTAATACATTATTAACTTATAAGTAACATTATTTATAATTTTAATATATAAACAGCTTTTTACTGCTTTTTTAAAAAATTATAATAATAAAAAATAATTAAACTATAACCAAAAAAAGTTTAAATTAAATAAAACATTTTAATAAATATATAATTAGTTATATAAAAAGTATTTACTACTTTTTAATTTTTAATAATTATAAAAGTTATTATTTTATTAAATTTAAATTATATGCTAAAAAATATAATATTATTATATTTTATATATTTTTTTATTTATTGTATTAACTTTAGCTTTTTAATATTAAATGTTTTAGCATTTTAAAACAGTTATATAGCAAAAAAATTAATAAATTAGCTTAATATATATAATTTTATAACTTTTGTTAAAATTTTTAACTAAAACATTTTTTAAATTGTTTAACAAACTTTTAACTTAAAAGTTAAAAAAATTATATAATATTAAAGTAGCTTTTTAACAGCTATTTTAAATATAATTAATTTAATTATAAAAAGTATATTAATATTAAAGTATTAAGTTATATTATTGTAAACTAAAGTTGCTATATAAAAAACAAACATATTTAAGCTAAAAAGTTATTTATTATATAAAAAAAAAAAAAATTTAAAAAACTAAAAAAGCTGTTAAAAAACAAATAAATTAAAAAATGTAGTTAAATAGTTGTTATATAAAAAAAAGTGTTATATAAATATAATATTATAAAATATATAGTAAAATAAAGCAAAAATATTTAACAAAAGCAATTTTAATTAGTTTAATTTAATTTTTTTTGTTTTAGTTAAATTATTATAATTTTATATATAAAAGTGTAAAAACGTAAGCTATTTGCTTATTTAAGCTACTTATTTGTTTAATACGTTATATATAAAAGTTTTATTAAAAAAATAAAGCAAGCTAATTGTTTTAAAACTATAGTAATTATATGTTATAAGTAACTTTTAAATAAAAGCTTTAAAATTATTACGTTTAAAAAATTTTTTAAAGTTAAATATAATATAATATATATTTTAATATGTTTTATTATTAAATAACAAATATTATTAAGTAACAAAAGTTTTAGATTTTTTAACTTTTTATTATTTAAACTTTATTTTTTTTATTTATAACAATAAAGCATGCGTTAAAAAAAACTAAGTTATTAACTGCTGCTTACGCTTTTAAACATAACTTTTATATTTTTATTTATAAGCTTATAAAAATGTATAACATTTTTAATAAGATTTTTTGCTACAAAATTGCTAATATTATGCTTTAGCGTAGCAATAAAAATATAAAGTTAAAATTAATTAACTTTAAAAAGCAGGCAATTATATAATTTATAATTTATTTAAATTTAAAAACGTTTTTTTTTTAAGTATGTTATATTTAAAATATAGCTAACTAACTATTAATTAAACAAAATAGCTAACTAGTTAAAAAGCGCTAAATAACGCGCTTTATAAACTGTATATTAGCTTTTTAAACATGTTTAAACTGTTAAATCGATTATAGCTAAGTTTTTTATAAAAATTTTGCTGAATATAATATGTATTATAAACGCATAAAAAAAATTATTAAATATAAAAATATTATAAAAAAAAATATATATAATTTTAATAAAACAAAGTTTATAATAAATATAATTATAACTAATATAGTTATAACAAATATTAAAAAGTAAAATAAGCTTAAGCAAGCTTAACAAAACAATCGAAATTAATTTATAGCTATTTGTTTAATTAATTTATAAAGTTAGTTAGTACTACTTTTTATTATTTTGAAAAAAAAAACTTATTTTGCTTTTTAGTATTATAATAGCTTTTTATTACTTAAATAGCAAATTATAGTTTTATATAACAGCTAAATTAATAATAATTTTAGTTTAAAATAAATTAAATATTTTAATAAGTATATTTAACTATATTTAATAAATATAAAACGTTTTTTTATTTTTAATAGTTATAAAAGCTATTATTTAAAAAAATTTAAAAACTATTACTAAAAAAATAATATTTTTATTAAAACAATATTTGCGCATTTTTTTTATAAATTTTAGCTTTTAAATATAGCATGTTTTAGCTTATTAAAAAAAGCATATAATATTAAAATTAGCAATATTATACAAACAAATATAACGTATATTTTAAAAAAAAAAAATTTATTTGCGTTTTTTAAAGCTTATATTTAAATAATAACGTTTATAAATATTATATTTAGGTTTAAAACTATTAGTTTTGTTTTATTTAATTTAAAAATTATTATTTTAAAGTTTAAAGTTGCGCTAATTTTTTTTATATTATTATTAAAGCTTAAATTATTTTTTACTGTTTAAGTTTTAAAAACTTTTATTATTATTAAAAAAGTTATTTTATAGTTTGTTTATTTAAAAAACTAAATTTTTAAATATTAAAATAGTTTGCTAAACAAAATTATTAATATTATAAACTTGTTATTAAAAGCTATATATTATTTATTGTATAAGCAAACATTAATATTAAATAAAATAGCTAAGCTTTAAAAAGCTAACTATATTTTTAATAAACACTGAAAAACAAAAAATAAGCAATTATAAACTAAAAAAGTATTTATTTAATTTAAAAAAACAAATTTTTAAGTTTTTAAAAAAAGTAATAGTTAAATAAATTAAAAAAACAGTAAAAGTAATAATTGTTAAATAAAAGCATTTATATGCGCGTATTATTATGGCATATGTAGCAACATCGGTTATAATGCACGCACTTGTATAATAAATGTAAATATGTTTAATAAAAAAGATTTTAATTAATTTGAAGTAATTTAATTGCATTATGGTTGTTTTTTTTATGTTACAACCTAAATAGTGCTTAAAACTTTTATTACTTGATAATATTTATTATTTGATAATAAAACACGTTATATAATAAGTTTTATATAAAACTAAAGCTTATAAAAGCAAAAAATAGTATGTAAAACATACTTAAATAAATTATAATAATATAAGCAAACAAAATTAAAAAAAAATATAATTTAATTAGTAGTTTAGTTAGTAGTGCACTTAAATTATAACAAATAATCTTTATAAATTTGTTTTTTTAAAGCTATATGCTTAAATAAAATAGCTAGAAAATAAAAGAAAATACTATTGGATTTGTTATTTTATTACAAATCTAATAGTACTAATTATTTTGTTATACAATGTTTTTTTGTGGAGTTATAATTTATGTACGGACGTTTTTTATATGTGATTTTATGGTGTGTTTTACGCCTAGACAGGTTAGCACTTGCATAAACCCGGCTGGCCCTTATATAGGGGCCGCTTTGCTGTGTGTTTGCTGCAAAGGATTTTTTTTGTTACTTTACTTTTTTACTTTTTACAAAGGGGGTAGTTTTTAGAGTGGTCGGAGGTTTTTTATGCCTTTATTTAGCCTTGAGACCTAGTTAATGGCTAGCTTGCGCATAGCGCATTGGTTAGGCCTTAAAAGCACAATTTTGAACATTATTTGGGGCATGAGTTTAGGTAGCTATTCGAGCTCTGGTTGAGGTGGCCGGCTTGCATATAGCGCACCGCCAGGACTTGAGTAGACGCTTATGCTCTTCTAATATATGCGTTCAAACTAACCGTGTGCAAAACCTGTGATAGGCGTAGAAAGTGTCAATCCGCTCGTGGTATGCGTTATATACATATAACGCTGCTTTAGTGTTAGATTAGTTAAACAGGTAGCTTCTATGTAATTCCTAGTCTAACACGCCCGCATGCCCTTCGGAAAGCTCCATGGCCATCCGGCATGCTGGATGCCCCCTGGCGATAAATATATACACACACACAGTTATACCAACGCGGGGAATTTTGTGGCCAACCTGGTCAACCGGTGTATGATCTGTGGTCCCCTGTCACACGGCCAAGCCTGCCAAGACTACCCCACGAGTTCCCAGGGAGCAGCTTCCGGCGATATCGGATTTAACAACCAAAGAAGATCTCTTGTGTAGGGTGTACCACATGTCCCGAAGCAACTTCATAAATGAGGAGTTGAACATGAGTCCCTTCTCCATCCCTGCGAAATCGCAGTTGTTGGCAAGCCAAATTCTGAGGCAATGTAACAAGCTATCGCAGGCGCACACGCGTCACATACCGAGATATTACTCTAAGAGCATGAAAAAACGAGCAAAAGACTATTTCGTACGCCCGAATCGCGCGACACATCACCACGCCAACCTTTCCGCAGTCAGGGCCCCTCGTCTTGGTAGGTACGTAGTTATGTACCCAAACACATTTGCCATAAATCTTGCAGATGTGAATTAGTATCGTTCGAACCCCCAAGATAGTGGGCTTCGGGGTAAGTTTATGGTTAGAGGAGTTAGGGTAGATGCTCGCTACTTACCGTAACAGATACGCCACGCCTCTGAGTGAGATGTTGTTGCGACGTACTAACATATATATCTCACTGCACATATGTCCTTACAGCGCCATTATTGTCAAGAATTGCCAGACGTATGTCAGGGTCATGAATTTTATCATTGTGCAAGAGGTTAGAAGCCTCTTCGTGGCTAACCCTAGGATATATACAAACTAAATCTGTGCTCAAGATATGTGTCATGGCAACTATATACAAGAAAACCACTTCGAAGTGAAAGCAGGCAATAATTGCTTAAGGGCTGCATTGGCTGGTTGCCAGGGTCCAGCCAGTCAGGCGGTTGGCAACATCGTCAGAATAGCAGGCAACGCTGGTAAAACCGTTACCCAAGTTAGAGTAATCGACCGAGCCGCTGTTGTAAAGACGGGCGGCGGCATAATAAGCGGCGGCATTAACGCCGCCGTAGTTGCCGGACGTCGTGCCCAAGGTTTGTTGAAGGCCATCACCAGCACTGGTGCCGGCAGTACCGTCGTTGATCATTTGGAAGATTTGATCCGTAGGGCAGGGGTTGACTCCGGCGCACGAACCGGAGCCGTTGTGGGACTGCATAAGACCCGGGTTAACAACACCGTTATTAGTGGTCGGCACACGCACGCAACCCTTGCTCTCCTGCATCACGATGGCGAGGATGAAGCGGTTGTCAACCCCGGTGTTGGCCGAGACCTGGTTAATAGCTGATTGGATGTCGTTGATCTCGCTGTCCGAGTTGTCGGCTCCCCAGCCGTTCCAGCCGCAAGACTGGCGTATCAATGGCAGGTTGGCGTTCCAGAGCTCGTCGAAAGAGCCCCATGCCGAGGAATCGGGCCACCCAGCACTGGTGGTGCCGTCTCCACGGTAGTTGTTATAGACGTCGGCAACGCCGCGCGGTTGGACGGGAGTGGGTGCCGCGGCGACTAGGCCGGCAAGGGCGGTAAGAGAAAGAATGATGTTCTTGGACATTTTGAATGGGTTAATGATAACTAGTTAATTCTTAAGGAAAAAATAGAATCGAACGCTGCAAGCGTAGTTGGAAAGTCGGAAGTGGTTGAAAAAAGGGTCTCGTTAAGAGATTGAGAAAGGAATGTCTGTAAGGAATGACTGAAGCTGCTATTCTGTGCGATGCTGGCTGTCCAAAAACACAAACAACGACAAGCGGCCACCTTCACTTATATAGTTCATCGTGCTAGCTGAGGTGGTATACTAACTAGAGCTAGCAAAGACACCATTATTGAACCGAGTCTCTCACAATTCTTACACTAGTCGACCACCAGCTCTACACCTTCCTCCTCAAACATCTCTAACTTTAGGATGTACGAAAAGAGAAGCTCTAGTCACTAGGACCTTCCTACACGGGTGAACGCGTCCCATGGGCTCTAGTAGGGGGCGTGGGAAGAGTGGACAGGCAGGAAGAAGAAGTGCTAGCGTTGAGGTAACTCATTGAGGTAACGTGCCATCGATGAGACACACTGCCATGACGGTTCTTACACGAGCGGGGCGAGGGGACGGCGACCGTACGGAGACAAGGCTGTGACCAGGTAAGTTGCTGAATATAGGAGCTGGGAATTGTAACAGCTGTCTGCCGGTGGCGTCACGAGCAATCCTGAATGCCGCTTCACTAGGGAGGTGTTAAGCTTAAACTGTCGGCGGAATAGAGGTTCGGAGATCAGATGCCAACATAGGAAAGAGCCCCTAGCAGGGGTAATTGGCAGTGGATATGATTTGGACGGAGGATCGCCAGGATCTAGACCAAGGCTCCCTATGCCTAATTTAGGGCATCAGCACGGCGCCAGGAACCAAGTTGCCTGTTACGTAGTGTTTATTAGGGGACAAGCCGAAAGTGTACGTGTGGAGGTGGCTTGTGCGATTCTCCTCACTCAGGAGATGCGCATCGTCAAGTTATCAGATGCTGGCCCAAGTAAACGCTTCTCTTTACGCTCGGCAATGTTCATAAGATGCTTGGCAGTGGGGTTTCGCGCAGGACGTCGGGATATGGAATCAGCCGGATCTACTGGTAGTATCCAACCTTGGGCTAGGAGATCGAGGATCACATCACACTACACTACTGCAAACTCTACCTGCTTAACATATGTTACTTATTTACACGTACATGGAAATCCGTAGTTACATCTACACAACATCACATAACACTACTGTGTACTTAGTCAATGTAGACCGATCCCACAACTGCGCCACCACTCCTGCGATGACAATGGAAGCCGCCGGATCTACGCGTAGGGCCGAGAACATGTGTTCATGCATTACGTCTACCCGCCACTGGTGTGACCTTACGGGAACTATACATAGCATTGATACTCGTCATTCCTGGATCACCTGGAATGCCTTGGAACATAGCTAAATCGCTATCAAGACTGGTCCCTCTGTCGCTTGAGATTCCTAGGTTACTTACTTACTTTCGATTCTTCATAATTATACTTCCATAAATTACGAGCGATTGTACTTATGGCCAGCGCGGGACCAGCGGGGTATCCTACCCTATATGCCAACATGCCAAACGCGGGTTCGTACCTGGTCTGGTGGAGCTTACACACCAAGTGTCTAGGTGAGATAAGCTTAGATGAGATAAGCTAGGTATAGCTTCCGGATTTGGAAGTTGAATGAAGTGAGGAATGTTTCCTGCGGTTAAGCCGCAATCCTGCTTTAGCCCTTTAATAGGCTGATGAAACAACTGTCGTTGAGATGATGGATTGGACTATTCAATGTAGCAGCTACATTTTCAAGACTCTTGAAGTCATGTACTCGAAGATTGGCTTTCTGGATGCTTGACCAACGCGCTTGCAGGAGAAGATTTGCTCGCTAGACTGATGTCTAGGCATGGGCTGTGTCAGGGGATAATGTAGCGGGTAGAAGCTACCCACCTGGGTGGGACTAGTGTATTATTCGGGTATATAAGGAGAAGAGCCCTCCCAACTCTTAGAGAGGGGGCTCAGGAATTAATAATATTAAGACCTGACCCTATACTTCTATCTAGCAGCGACCTACCTGTGACCTACCTTCACTCCGGAGACGAAACCCTCTGACAGGCTGCTACATCAATATTGGCGTTATCTGCCAATTTGAGACAGCGTCGGGAGACTTTGGCACTGATACAGAAGATCAGATCGCTAGAGATACCGTGACTTCGCGCTCTAGTCAGGATGTCTCCCATATAGAAGAGCATGAAGTTCTTATAGATGTTAACGCGCGGCTCTCGCTGGGAGCTTGGCTCGTGGCGCGAGAATAGTAATTGCAAGGTGACTCGGATCAATAGCCACATTGGTGATCTTCGCCAAGGAGAACGGGTATTGTGCCATTGCAGTAGCTCTCTCATATTTTTTGCCGATCCCCGGCACGTCGACTGGCTTCCCGGTCGATGTTAAGAAGGCAGAGAGATTCTCAGTAATCATCTTTGGATGGACGCTGTCACGGTCTTCGTCGTGTTGCTGTCCCTTCTTCATGGCCTTTCTCACCGTACCGTGAGCGACCTGGTAGCTCATCTTAGCCAACGTCTTTGCAACAGTCTGTGCTAGCTGGCCACAAAGTGTCTTGTCCTGAACGGCGACCGCATGACCTGGAAAGGTCCGACAGAGACGGCCCTTGGTGCTCATGATTGCGGAGTTGACGGGCGAAAGCACGATCACTAGTCATGTATATAAAAAAGGGTTTCCCACTTATTTACAAGTTAGTCAACTGAATGAATTAACCACTCATATACCTACTACTTTGACAATAAACACATAGATTTTCAGTACATGATAGTGGCACCAGTAGAGACTGTGCGAGGGAATCCTTTAGCTTTATTCTCTACCAACCTCCTTCCCCCATCGCCATGACTCGTCCTGGCTTAGGAATAGTTGGTAAAAAAATCTCGTCAAAAAGGTATAAAAAAGCTAACCTCGAAATATTGCGTTATCTAAAATCATCCTAACAAAGAGATGTTATGAAAGATGCTCTTACTAGGTGCTGTACACCGTCATCCACGTAATGGCTTAAGCTTGAGTAGCAAGCCATTTGACGGCTTGATGGTGATAGCGCCCCTAGGTAGAATTTTCTTCTCGTCCATAGCAAGCTCCCAGGAGAACGTGCGGATCATAGAAGCGAGAAGACAGCGCATCTCCGCCTTCGCGAACCCCTGCCCAATACAGCCCCGTGGCCCGTGAAGGAAAGTCAAGAATTCGTAGTTGCTATTTGCACCGCCGTTCGAGTTCGGTTTACCAGAGGTGATCCACCGCTCGGGTCGGAATTCGCCGGCCTCGAGACCCCAGAGGTCTGGGGAGCGGTTCATCTGCCACAGAGAAAGAACCACGACCACTCCCTTGGGAATGGGCTGACCCGCTAGATTTGAATCACGGACAGCTTGGCGCATCGTCAATGGTACAGTCGGGTATAAACGTAGTGTCTCATTCATGATGCCGTTGAGATAGGGAAGTGGCTCGAGGATACCAGCCAGGTCAGTAGACTTGTCGATCTCCATGTCATCCGGAAGTGCCTGGCGGATCTCCTCTCGGAGCTTATCCTGGTATTCTGGATACTTTGAAAGTAAATAGCATGCCCAGCTGAGAGCAGACGATGTAGTCTCGTGTCTGTAAAGAACGAGTGCGGTTAGTAAACTCTGATTCCTCGATTGCAGTATGCGTTCTGGATAGTGGACTGTGATGCTAATGTAGATAACGTACCCGGCAGCTAAAAAGGTTAAAAGCTGATCTCTGAGTTGGGGGTTCGTGAAGTTGCCTGATTTGATGAGGAGTGACAATACGTCGAAGTGGTCGTCTTTCGAATTGATGATGGCGTCCTTCTTCTCTTGTATCATAGGCATGCAAACGTCACTAAGAGTAGTCGTCAAGTATTTAAACAAGGTGTTCATCTTCCACGGAAGTAGGCGAACGAAGGGCAGTCCAAAGGCAATTGAACTCATGGCAAAGGCAAGCTTCTCAGGAGCAGGTTCAAGCAATTGCTCATAGATACCGAGGATTGGATCCTCTGCTTTCTTCAGCATGTTGAACTCTCGACCCATACCCGCCACCCCAATGATATCGAGAGTAACCCTGCTAGTCCAATTTGCAAGGTCGATAACTTTCGTATCTTTAGCCTCTCCACTCTCAAGAGCTTCTTCGAGCGCGCTAGACATAATAACTGATTTCGTCCACATCATGTGATACAAGTTCTTGATATGCCGAAAGCTGAAGGCTGGCATGGTGTTCTTGCGCAGGAATTTATGCTGATCACCCTCAACCATGATAAGTCCGTCGCCGAGAACATGCCGAAGGAGGCCACTTATTTTCGGAGGCTTGATAAAGTCGTAAGGTTTATGAACGAGCAGGTCTGCTAGCATCCGTGGTTTTGTGACCAATACTTGATGATCGAAGGCGGTGAGGCTGAGAATCTCTTGATCCGGATACTTCTTGATAAGATCGAGAAAGAGGTCACCCCCTGGTCCGTCACTCACGATCAAACTCCTGTGGGCGAGGCTGATAAGATTCTGAATAAATTCTGTGAGCACTTGATCCATATTCCTGCGCAACCTTTACGCAAAGTTGTATGCTTACTCTTGGGCCATGAAGGTGCCTCAGTGGGCTAAAGCGCTTTGGGTAAATGAGACCCCAGAACAAAGCAGCGAACGCATAGTTTGCGAAGAAGATTACGGCTACTATCTCCAGATGGGCGTTTAAGTTAAGAAACCTGGAGAAGTAGTCGGCGTAGAATTTGATGGCGAGCGAAGACTCAACTGCTGCCACGAGAGTGAGGCTCGGGAGACTGAATATCTGAGCTGCTACGCCCATTTCGGTATGGACAGTTAATCGGACAGTCTAATTGCGATGGCTAAACCTCGACGCAGTGGATATTTTGATAGAAACAAGACGTTATATCAAAAGGTAAATACTCAACCAAAATATATGCCTTAGAATAAGTAGCGGGTACAAACAGAACTTTGTATGCTTTATTCAGTGTCAAAGGCACGTCCGCCCAGACTAGGCACCATCGAATAACATAATACTACTAATAAGAAACGCGCAATAGCCCGGCAATTAGTAGGTACCGATGTATGAAAACAGAAGTGAGGTTTCTAGGCAGCCACAGAGTCTCTAGTCATAACAAACAGAGCTCGCGAATCCCCTCCCGCCGAGGCATGTTTTTCCACGTGAATGCCTAGGGTAACATTAACTGGGGACTCTCAGATAGAGTTATTTGGATGTTGCAGACTATACCCGTGACGCTATTCTCCCCCTCTTGGCAGCACTATAGGGACTCGTGGGCCATGCTTGTATCTCCGAAATCATACCGATAGGGGGTCAAGATCAGCAATCTGGGGTTCTCCACTACTACAAACCGGACCTTTGGGAAGCCCCCATTACCGAGTCAAGCACTAGATGAGGAGCGTGCACATTTCGTCCATCAAAAGTATCGAGAAGTACCTACCGTACTTAGCGTAGTTGGAATGAAATGCCGAAGCCTCGTGGAGATGTGTAGTGCGCCCACGTGGATGATTTGGGATTTCGATAGAGTATTTAACTTGATTTAATCTAGCTCTGGACGCTGCACATCGCAAAGGCTGACCCCTTTAGGTCTAGCCTGCGAGGATGTGACTATCCGTATACACTACGCCGGGGCCTTGATGAATGGCGGCTCTTCATATACCTAGTACCTAGTGTAATTCCATATAATCATATTATCATAACATAACTTTCCAGCGATATCTCATTTGCCTGCGTCATCCCGCCTAAAAACAACCTTGTTAGTGGGAGAACATCGCAAACTAGTACCGAAACAATGCGACGTCCAGTATCATTTCTTCCGGTAGCATACAGGTTCCCTTCATCCTGTCTGTTTAACGCGGGTTGCCACGACATAACTAATTTATGACAAGGTGCGTTATTGTTTCCACAGTTCACAATTCAATACTGCTATCCCCCAAGAAGTAATTGACGCCAGCCCACGAACTGAATCTCGTAGCACAAGATCAACAAAACATAGGCAGTATTTTTGACGCGGAATATTATTGATTGGTAGTTCAAGCTCAGATATAAGAGCAATAAAATGAGATACAATTCCCAAGTTGAAAGGATCTTCTCTAATGTGGCGGCGGTACTGGAGTGGCCGTCCCAGGTTTTGGTAGTAGTGCCATGGCACGCATCAAGCTTTGGGTCCCGGGACGTTGGGGTGCTGGCGTAGCCGAGGTCGCTTGTTGCTCCCATGAGACGGCCGATCTAATTCCGATTGAGGATTTCACTATAACACTCAGAGTCAGTTATTCATTCATTTATTTTTCTCGGCGTAATCTATGAGCGCTTCGGAAGCGTGGAAACCCTTGAGATACGAGCCCAGCCCCAAAGGAGCCCGTGGTCTCCGAAGTGGCTGGGCCGGGAATAACATGACTTTGATAGTTACTTACTGCGGTTCAATATGTCCTGACAGGTCCGTCGTTGCTCAGATGTTGCATAAGCACAATATGTCACGAGCCTTATGGGTTGAAAAACGACTAATGCGGCAGCTCCATCTGGGGTTCGAGTTGGACCGAGGTCTCCCATGGCATACGGCATGCAATAAAGCATGTCGTCGATCGTTCGACGCATAGTTTGCTCCAAAATGGGAACACAGTTTGCCCATCCTGCTCGATTGCCGACTCTCCAACTCTCTGCCTTGCTACTGGAGATTCGGATCATATCATAGTACTCTAGTATACTTAGGAGCAGAATCAGACGGGCAGAGCGAATTAGAATGATAATGCAGGCCGTTTTGGCGTCGTAGCAGGTGATCCCAGTTGAGAATTCGCCTAAGGGAGCTGGTAAGCTATCAAACTCTTCAAGGGCCTCAAAACACGCTTGTAAGGTGGTCTGATCTATCTCATCTGAACGCCTTTGGTTCTCTGGCTGCGGCGCCCCCCCTTTCGGCTCCTGACCTACTTGTGAATTTGTAGCGCATCCCAATAGACTTTCTCGCAAATGCATAGTTCTTTCCATTAAGGACATGGCACGCATCATGGGGTCCAAGGGGGCAAATAAAGCTACCAGGCCTCCTGGATCACTATACCTATTGTCCTGATATAGAAAGGCGTGAACTTGCTATTAGAGGTCGTTAGCACATATACCCTAACTCCCGGGCTATAGAGGGTAGTGTATTAATTCTAAGAATAGTCGACTTACTAGTTTGAGTAGCGCCAGAAGGAATAACTCAAACCCCCTGCTTGTGCAGAGTTGCTCCACACCTCTTTTCTCTAGAAGGTAGTATAGGCCCGAGGAATGTTCGGTAGATTCGCCCCAGGTGTCTTCGCAAATGTCCTGTTCGGTTGTTAGGACCTACGAGGCTCTAATATTCTGACTTGCTTCGTGATACGTTACCTTGAACATGCATAATAGCAAGACTGCGGCAAGAACCCTATCGTCGGTGACTTCCTCTTCGGTCTGAATGGTTTTCCGCAATACTTGCAATGCGCGCCCATAGTTCTGGTATGACTGGATTCGGAACTTGTCGCCACGAAACTGATTATAAGCAGCCATCTGGGCGACACTTAATGTGGCCAACTCTAGAAGGCCATGACCGTCGTGATTGAAGAGTCCTGGAAGGAAGCTCAAATGACCCGGGAGGCTGTCATTCTCATTCTCCGGCAGCGTCACAAAACGACTAACGAAGTAGCATAGTGATACCTGGTCGTATGAAACCTCTAGCGGGGGTGCAATGTTAGTAGTATTCAAACTGTCGGTAGGCCGCGCGACGGTCCAATCGCCGTTAGATTTCCGAGCCTGTGATTGCTGTTGACTCGATGCTTGAAATCCTTGTTGGCGCCGCTGCTCTGGTGGTGGGTGATCCCTTTGATTCGAAGAGGCCTTATCGAAGCGGAAATGAAATTGGTCAGAATAGCCTGGACAAGGCTTTCCGTAGATATTGCAACGCCGACATGAAGGCCGGCCTTCGTCGCACTGATTCAGAGGAAACGTACGGCGTTAGCCTACAAGTGAGCCTCTAACCTTTTGGAGTAGTTGCCAAGGTGAGGTCGAAAAACCCCTCTTGCGGCCCCCGGATACCGAGATTGAACTAACTCACTTTGACCTTGCGCTGGCGACAGCGTTTGCAACCAGTGCTGAACCGACCGGGGAAAACCATCTCGGCTACCTATACTAAGATGCGAGAAGCGATAGCGATACTTGCGGATCTGAAGGAAAATTATGGGGGTAATGCGGGATTCAATACTAAATGATAAGTGAATGTAAATATATCTAGCCTCTGCCCGGAGATTGGGGTGCTAAGCGGTCCCTCAGAGACCCCTGCATAGCTTCCTACTCCCCACCGATCCGTATTGGCCCCGGCTAGGGCGACGGAGGTGTGGAGTATTAGTGCAGTTTGACCCCCATCTGACGATCATCATTGCTAAAAGGGGCTTAGATTCCGAGTATCGCTACCGTTGCTTGGCGGCAGGCAAGCATTTTGGGAAGCCGAGGTTCTTAATCCAACGTATGAAACACCCATACCAAAAACCAGAGCTGTTGAATCTCGACTTGGCATTTCATATGCTACGGCCCATTGTAATTCGGGACAAAATGTTGAGGTTAAATCGTTAAATACACTGCTGTCTATCTAGATATGGCTACAAGCAGTCTCAATGTTCTGACGGTATGTCGCAGTCATTGTCGTAGATTCATTTGGCTTTGCATATATTCTGCGCGATTAGAAGAAACCTAGCTACTAGCATTTCGTCAATTCATCATGTCTTCGATGTTATATTCTCCCCTTTTCGAACTCGGGCCATCGTTACGCGACCTCATTTTTTCGCCGCTCCTATCCGGACCACTTCTCCTTGCCGTTACACAGGCTCCAGATACTGTACGCCATGTCATACGACATGTTGTTTTGAGCCTTGCGAGCAGATTACCTGGTCTGCTACACACACTGCCACCAAGTTTCAGTCTCTCTACGTCCACGACAGTCCTGCGTGCTATCTTCGCACTGGGCATCATCCGCCGACTGAATCAAGCTCTGAATGGCATAGCCGCTAACTCGTGGCATTTGACGGCAAGCAAAGGATGGGATTGGCCAAATGAAATCGCCGTTGTTACTGGCGGTTCCAGTGGTATTGGAAAGTTAATTGTGGAGAAGCTTGTTACGCTTGGCTTGCGCGTTGCCGTTCTTGATATTCAAGATTTGCCAAAATCAATGGAAAACAATGCTCGTATTCACTTCTTCAGGTGTGACGTAACATCCTCCGAGTCGGTAGCGGGGGCCGCGGACGCTATCCGTCGCGGACTTGGACACCCGTCGATACTCATCAACAATGCCGGCATTACCAGTCCGATGGCGATCCTCAAGATGTCGGAATCTTATCTACGCAAGATATTCGGCGTCAATTCTCTTTCGCATTGGTTCACGGTCCAACAATTCCTACCGCATATGATTGAGATGAACAAGGGTCATATTGTCACGGTCGCTAGCATTGCCTCTTTCGTTGCATTGCCTACTGCCGCTGATTATTCCGCTTCGAAAGCCGCAGCACTCGCTTTTCACGAGTCGCTCACAAGCGAGCTCAAGCATTGCTATCAAGCACCAAATGTTCTGACGACCGTCGTTCACCCTAATTTCGTCCGCACCCCCCTCATTGAAGAATGGTCCGACCATCTCGAGAAATCCGGCGTCCGGATGCTCACGGGCGAACAGGTAGCTGAGCCGATAGTCGCACAGATCAAGAGCCGGCGGGCTGGCCAGCTGATTATTCCTCGATCAGCGACCTTCATTTCAGGTATCAGAGGTTGGCCGACTTGGTTACAAGAATTGATCCGAGATGCGCTCGGTCGCTCGTCACTGAAGTCATAGGACGTAGATACATTAAATCGCATCCTGGTACCATCAGAAAATTCTTGCAATTTGAAATTGAAAATGCTTGCCTATGTACATAGTAGTAAACCTATAGGAATCAACATCATGTAGTGTCACCCTGGTACTGTTAAACGGGGATGTGCTTAACTCGGGGGTTGGGGGGGGGGGGAAGTCGATTGTGAAGAGCCTACTACTACAACCTAAAGAATTCCAGTATGCCCACAATGATCACATGCTTAGCCTGCGGATCAAAGCACCTAGACGAATCGACCTACACAGCACTAATAAAACGCTAGGTGGGATACCATCACCAGGGTCTACTGAGGCACTAACCATCCAGAGATGCTTTTTGGCTGCCTTACTTCCACCATACCCGTCTTCCGTAACTCTTCCTTATCATCCAATTGTAGCACTACCGAGGAACGTGGTCCTGTGCAATGACTAATACTAGAGCGAGCCCTATTAGAATAGTAAAGCCGTGTTAGTTGACTATAAACAAGAGACCTTGCGTCTATATACTCAGTATTCTTTTGGAAATCTTGACTATTTATTGTGTGTTTGATAATACTACTATCTACTTCTCACCGCTTTGTTTTCTCTTCAACGGGATGGCGTCTAAACATTTTATCTTCGCCTCTACTCCTCTCATACTTCTCAAATATCTCTTCGACATTATCCACTGTCTGCCACCCTGGGGACGTCCAGTAAAAGAGTGGATTGTCAACCAAGCGGTTCGCGTGCGTACAGTTCGGTTGCTTCTGCTTTACTGGTCGCTATTCCGCGCTAGGGGTCGATTGAAACTCAAGCCTGGCCGTGAACGAGACGGGTTTGAAGTCATTCATTCGAAATCCCCCGATTCATACAAGGGTCCTCTTAGAAATGACATAATCCAACCGGAAATGATCGGTGCTACTTGGACACCGGCACGGCCACAATCAACTGCGGTAATAAGCAAGAAAACCTCGGTAGCACTGCACTTCCACGGTGGCGGCTTCGTCATTGGTGATGGACGTGATCATGATACTGGCTTCCTAGCCCAAACGCTCGTGCGACACATGGGTTGCACATATGTTTGCACGCCGCAGTACCGACTATCCAGCCACAAAGGCGGGCAGTTCCCGGCGGCGCTGCAGGACGCCTTGACCTCATACCTCCATCTTATCAACGAGCTGTGTATTCCGGCCTCCCAAATCATATTGTCTGGTGACTCAGCAGGTGGAAATATAGTGCTCGGATTGCTGCGCTACATCAGTGAATACGGCGGGGAGCTTGGTATCCCGGCACCCGCGGCCGCCGCGCTATGGTCTCCGTGGACGGACGTGGGCGTGGTATTAGATCCGACATCAGATATCAAATCATTCTCTAACTACGTATCTGACTACTTGGTTATAGAGTTTGCTCGCTGGGGAGCTCATATGGTCACGGCCTACGGGTTAATTGATGGGTCGGGCCCTTATCTGTCGCCGCTCCATCATCCTTTCGACATGGGCGGCAAGATTCCCTTATTCGTGAATGGAGGGGAGCGCGAGGTGTTGCGCGATGATGTTGGGGCGTTGTCCAAGGCCTTTGAGAGCAAAGGATGGCCCCTACGCTTGGTTATTTCAAAAGGTTGCCCGCATGACGTTCTTTTACTTGGGTCGAGATTAGGCTTCCACGAGGAAGCTGAAGCAGCGGCCCGGGACGCGAAGGCATTTTTTTCAAGCACGACAGCGCTACAACTAGAAAATTCTGATTGAAGAAGCCTCGAAGAATGTAATGATTAGTCTTATAAAGAATGTGAATAGGAGCGATACATGGTAAGAATCTAGTTAGTGTACCTGACGAATAAATTACATGAAAACTATAAAGGCTCCTCGCGTACTGAGAGTCAACAATTGGAATAGTGTGGGTACTTAGGTACTGATAGCACTAAACTGAGTTCTCTTGAGTGGTCAATCTGGTGGAATTAGGTGTGTGAAGGTAAGTTATGGGTCAGACCAGGGGTCTGACCCCCCGCCTCTCAGCCACCACTAGCCATTTTTCCACGCCACAGTACCTGGGTATAGTGTATACACTACTATAGAGTATAGACCACCATGGAACAACCAGATCTTGGCATCAACCCTAAGGTCACTAACCGTTAGCACATTTCGGATAACAACCGATTAGCCCCGCCTCTGGTACGAAAAGGTACATCCCGGGATCGTACCTCTCGGAATCGTACCCCTCGGAATCGTACCTCACGCGACACAATTAACTACTGTTCACCACGAGTATGTACTGATGGACTGGGGATCATTTCCTCTTTCGGTACTTGCTTGCGAGGCTCAGCGATATCAGACTACCTGTACACTAAAATTTCAATCACTTCGACCGAGACAAGACGAACTCCTCGTCCTCCATCCTCGGCATAACCTCAGACCAGTGAGTGAGTGGCCGACCTTTTGAGCCCACGCTCCCCTCAATCAAAACTACCTAACGGCAACGTGTCGGTAGCATCCAAGGCAGCAGACTTGTAGTTCGTGTATTGTCTTGATCTTGCAGGGCTTGTTCCGATTTTCTTATTTCTTGGATGCGCTGTATGGACCCTATTCGGGTCCCGAGGTTTCCAGCCCCCTGCTCTAACCACTCTTCGCAGCCTTTTTCTGTCGTCAAAAGCTCACCGTCTACCTGCGATTCATTTCCGGCGTTTAATTCACCCTCTAATTTCCTTGAATTCAAAAAGCCATAATCCACATCTATCTAGACTTTTCATTCAGTCGGTTGAATAGTCGTAGTTCACCTTACGTCTACTAAATTTTCAAGATCTCTTTCCAACGACTCCTCGCCCACTACAATGCCCGCCACTTTGGACTTCGATATTATTATTGTCGGTGCGGGCATCTCTGGCACTAATGCAGCATATCGTATTCAGACTCAAGGTCCTCCTAACCTGAAATATGTCATCCTTGAAGGTCGAGACGCCATGGGAGGCACTGTGAGTAGTTTTCGGAGTTGATGTCTCATTTGTTCAGCCACTTGAGGGTTTCAAGGCTCCTCGGGGCCGAATCGTGTTTTAGAAGTGATACATACATCTAATACATTCAGAGATCACGCCCCCAGTTGCGATAGCTGACTCCTAGTCTTGCAGTGGGACTTGTTCCGGTATCCCGGCATTAGGTCCGACTCTGACATATTCACATTTGGCTTACCTTGGAGCCCATGGAAGACCACGGATACGATGGCAACCGGGAACCAGATAAAGGATTATCTCGCCCGGTCGACCCAATCCGCTGGTATAGATCAGCATATCCGCTATCGTCACAAGGTCGAAACCGCGGACTGGCACTCGGAAGAGCAAACCTGGGTCTTCCAGGTCAATGTAGCAGGCAAGGAGAAGCCAGTCACCTATAGATCACGCTTTGTGCTTCTCGGCACCGGCTATTATGATTACGAAATGCCTCTACAGACCGTCATCCCCGGCATCGAGAATTTCGAGGGCAAAGTAATCCATCCCCAATTCTGGCCCGAAGACTACGACTATACAGGAAAAGATGTCGTCATTATAGGAAGCGGAGCAACCGCCGTCACCATCCTACCATCTATCACTGACAAGGCTAAACGTGCGACGATGCTCCAGAGAAGTCCCGGGTACATCTTCTCTCTACCTTCGAGCAGCTTCTTAACGAGGCTGATATTTACCATCCTACCGGCGACCATAGCACATAGACTAAGCAGATTTTTATGGCTCTCAAGCGGTTATCTATCCACCCTGTTTTGCAGGACTTTCCCAGAGCTAGCCAAGAAATACATAAAAAGAGCAACAATCCGACAACTACCTCCGCACATTAAGTGGGATCCCAATTTCAAACCACGTTATAACCCCTGGGAGCAGCGATTTTGCGCTTGCATGAACGGGGACTTTTTCGCCGCCCTCCGTACTGGCAAAGCTGACGTCGTTACTGATAAGATCAAAACGGTAACCCAAAATAGTATCGAGCTAGAGTCCGGGGCCGCGCTTCATCCCGACGTCATCGTGACGGCTACGGGCCTGAAGCTCAAATTTGGCGGTGGTATACAGTTCTCGGTGGATGGCGAGCTTTTCAAAATCAGTGATAAGTTCGCTTGGAAGGCGGCCATGCTTGAAGGCGTGCCGAATTTACTATTCATGACAGGCTATGAAGATGCATCATGGACACTCGGCGCGGACGTCAGCGCTCATCTGTTCATCCGTCTACTCCGCCTGATGGAGCAGAAGAACGCCAAGGTTATCGTACCCAAGACATCCAAAATAATGGAAGAAAAGCCTATGTTTAGGTTGTCCTCGACATATATTGCGACGGCAGGGAGAGTATTTCCCAAAGGAGGTACTGAGCAATGGAGCCCCAAGGCCAACTACTTTGCAGATATGGCAGGTGCCAAATGGGGAAATATAACTCGGGATTTGTGCTTCATGTAGAGTATGTCTTGGAACGCAGAGTTTAGCGGACAATATATTATACGAGCTACGGCTAGCTCATTGGCCCCATTAGATGTGTGGATTATTCCATTGCTAGAACAACTTCATATGCCCAGAGGCTCATTTGAGCGACTACCGTATGTATAGAGCGGACGAGCAGACTTGCCACGTAGTTCTACATTCCTAATGTATTCATATGCTTATTAATACCAATCACCTATGTAAAAGCATCACTTTGTCTCACATGGCTGGCGTTACTATACCGAGAATAAAATAGGCAGTTGGGTGACCGAAACGCAAAGAGAGGGGATGAGAAGTGTACTAGCATGGCGCTTGTGAGCCCAGTACTGAGTCGAGGATCATCACCCCGCGGGGTTGATCCTGAGGAAAGCTAAGTTGACGTACGCCAAGTGTCTTAAATCAACTCCATCTCTTGGGTCGCAAGCTGGGGCAAGTCTCGGGGGTTGCTCGCAAACTTGCCCAAGGTTGAGTAATCTGTGGGCCCACCCAAATAGATAGTGTATACTACCTATTCGGCGACCCTCGCGGTCTCGGCGCAGCCTCCTTATGCATTATGTATGTCGGTGGAAGAAGAGGGTCTATGGTATCGGAAATTTCTCTCTCGAACAGCATGTCTTGTACCGAGCGACAGGTTTCTCCTGCCTCGGGGTAACATTAGAACTCCCCTCATTCTTTACTCTAGTCTGATATTCCATCTTATCCTAGATGATACCATAGAAATTCTGCAGCCATGCTTGAATACATCGATAAATAGACTGCACCTGTCCGCACTAGGAACAGTCCTCCAGCCTTATTCATTGTTTTCCATAGACAGCCACGGATATCAAACATATCAATTTTACATCGATATCCTACATTTGTCATTATCGTTTCCCGCGACAAGATTACAAACACGCTAATAAGCCTGTGTGAGCTTCCCCCGGCATTCGCCATGGCTGTAGGGCTTCTTTCTCCGGGTACACTAGGTAATCTCACCCCCGATGAAGAGCAGAAGCTACAGCATGCATGGATCCACCTAATTCGTCTCGGCGGTAATAATGATATCGAGAAGACCAGTTTCTCGAAGCCAGTTCCGGATATCACCAGCGAATTACAGCAGCACATCAGTGGTAAGTCGCCGGAGACTTTCCGCGAGGGCCTCTGGGGCTTCATATTATCAGAGCATCCGGACGCGCTAGTGCTGCGGTTTCTACGAGCACGAAAATGGGATGTCGAGAAGGCCATGATCATGCTCGTCTCAGCTGTCGACTGGCGTATCAAGAGAAACATAGCCGAGACCATCATCTACAGGGGTGAAAGTGTGGGTCTAGAAAATGACCCCTCTACGGACGAGCGTGGCTTCATCGCACAGTACCGCTCTGGCAAGAGTTACATCCGCCGGAAGGATAAAGAAAACCGTCTTGTCTACATAATCAAGGTTCGACTGCATGACCCAGGGCTCCAGTCAGGCGAGGCCATGGAGACGTACGTCTTGCACAATATCGAGAGTCTGAGGATTCTTATGAAGCCCCCGGATGATAAGTGCTGCCTTGTCTTCGACATGACGGGCTTTGGGGTGAAGAACATGGACTTTCACGTCGTCAAATTCCTTGTTTCCGTCTTCGAGGCGCGGTACCCCGAGACTCTCGGAATAGTTCTCGTACATAATGCACCATTCGTATTTTGGGGTTCGTAGTTCCGTCTCCTTTCTCCCAATAGATTAATGCGCTCACAATGAGATAGGGATATGGAGTATCATCAAGGGTTGGTTAGACCCCGTCATCGTGTCTAAGATCCATTTCACGCGTAAACCTGCGGATCTCTTGCAGTTTATTCCCGCGGAGAGCTTACAGACTAGCTATGGCGGTGAAGATACCTGGGAATACGAATACGTCGAGCCCGTAGCCGGCAAGAACGCGAGGTTGGACGAGTCGGAGAAGAGGGCGAAGATCCAACAGGAGCGGAACGAGCTTATAGCTGAGTTCGAGCGAGAAACGATCGAGTGGGCATCTTTGGCTGCTGCTAGCACCGCCGAAAAGGAAAAGCCGTCACGGCGGAACGAAGTAGCAGATCAGCTCGGTGGTAATTACTGGAAGCTTGATCCTTATATTAGGGCGAGGACCTACTTCCATCGCCTCGGTATGATCACAGACAGCTAGGACATGTTACATTTTATTTGGTATTGTTCGTGAAATACATACCTTGGGGACAATGAATCAACGAATCAGAGAGCGCGTCGAATCATATATACGTTTTTGCCACTTGCTCTCATATTGCGTGCCAAGTTCGGGAGTTACCTAGAAGCTTTGCATTCTTGTTGAACCTCCAAATCTTGGGAAGTGTCGCATCAAGGAAGCCACCTCAGCCTGGGAGCTTCGAAAGTTAATGGAACATATAAGAATAATAAGACATCCCCGAAAAAAAGGCTAGAGGGCTATTCATTGGATTGAGTATACCATTGACTGTTAAGTCTTGTTTTGAGAAGTACTTAGGCGGGCATATCTGATGCAACCGTAGACATTATTTCGTTGGATCATTCTAATATATGAAAAGGTCAGCACCTCCATGAGCTGTTGTGCGGTGACTATAGCTTATTGGTTCAATCAAACACTTGTACGCCCTCGTTCTTACGATATCCTGGGTAGGGCATGCGCGAAGTGAAACGATGAGATTTTAAGCATTATTCATGCGATCCGAGCCGGTTACGAGGGTATACCCGTTCACAGCCAAAATCGATCTGATTGGTTCTTGAATTGTTTGATAAAGTGGCCGGGAGAGTATTCGGGCTGTCTCGTGTAACAGAGGCTCGTTCGGTGACTCTATTTCTCCGTATACGCACTGTCTTCGCATTTCCTTTCCTTTTCCTTTCCTCAAACATATTAATGAATGAACGGGCTTCCCCCCATACGCGTGCGATAAGATTTCCATCCATTCAATCTTGCTCACCAACTTAGCCCGGCCCCTGACGCCCTCTTACATTTTGTTACTTCCTTCGAAATCCCCCCGGTTACTTCGAGTTGAAGAGAACACTCGCTCGAGTGTTGGATCACCATGTCACGAACAAACCAGTCGGACGACGAAGACACCGAACCGCTCATCAATGCGAACCCTCAACTGCAGACCTACTGCTACTCCCTCGAGTCCCGAATAGGATACAGACTATTTCTTGGAGGTACGCGACATTTTGGATACTATGAAAAAGACACGTATTGGCCTTTCCCCTTGTCCAGAGGCCTTCGCAATATGGAGGACAAGATGGCGGAGGCGTTTTCTCTGCCACCTGGCTCTAAGGTCTTGGATGCCGGCTGCGGTGTCGGGCATGTAGCTTTGCGCATGGCACAAACGCACAAGCTGCGTGTCGAGGCTATCGATATCGTAGACCACCACGTCTATAAAGCCTCTCGCAATTTCAAGCGAGCTAATCTTCCCCCGGGGCAACTTCGGGTTCGGAAGATGGATTGCCATAATCTCGGATCATTGGGTTCCCAGTCCTTTGACGGTATATATACTATAGAAACGTTCGTGCATGCCACTGATCCCGAGGCAGTCTTAAAGGGGTTCTATCGTCTGTTGAGACCCGGCGGTCGCCTAGTCCAATTCGAGTACGACCACAACACGCTTGTCAATTCGCCACGGGACATGGCTCGGTCGACGGAAAGGTGAACGAGTACGCTGCTATGCCTACGAATGCTATATCACACCCTGGCGTGTTTAAGAAAATGTTGGAAGATGCAGGTATTGAAGACGTCGTGGTTCGTGACTACTCGGAAAACATTGTCTCCATGACACGATTCTTCTTCCTGTTAGCATTGATACCGTATCTATTCGTCCGCCTATTCGGCCTCGAGAGGTGGTTTATTAATACTGTTGCTGGCGTTGGAGCTTATCGAGGTCAAGGGCATTGGCATTATCTAGCCATCTCCGCTAATAAGCCAGGGGGTCCTATTGAAACTTTAAAGTCAAAGTAGATACACGGATAACTGGGAGGGGAGACATCTATTGCAAGTGAACATAGCCGCAACCTCGTGTGGAAAGCTGGGAGAAACAGTCTAGTAGTAGAGTACGTAAGCTAGCTAGTTAGATCCTCTTCGAGACAAGCCATAGGAGGCTATAACGACCCTAAGAAGCACAGAGTCTGTCATTAGGTATACATAGAATAGCTGCTCCATCTACGCACCGGCCCCCTTAATTGTTGATAGGGTAAATCTCCGTACGTTGTGATCATAGTTGGGCATCAGAAGTAGGCTCTAAGCTCCCACAATCGACGCCACCCAAAAACAAGTAAGGACAAGTCTACTGCTCTCATGACTCTCAGTATTAGAGGTGTCGGCGTTACGATCTGAATAATCCCGATGCTGGTCTTGTGACGACCTACTGTGTGGGGGTACCGTGTTCAGACCGGTGTGGTTTTGTGCCCATCCTTCAATGAACCCACGAGAAGGTTGGCCTTGACCGATCGCTTGCCATTTGCCAAAACTTAGTCTCTAGGCCACCCGCTATCAATTTAGACAGATCCTTCGAAAATTATTCGGTAATGTCTTGGAACCATGTTTGAATTTTAGTTACAGCGAGGCGCCCAGAGTGCATAAAGGGTCATGCTCTTGTTCGCTTCAGCACAACGCCACATTTTCGCCGGTCGAGAGCAGATTAGACCATTACGAAGCGCTTCCCTAAAATAGATAGCCTTATTAGGACCTTCTTCATACGCTCTCGCTTGGCCGACTTTATTCTCCAAGCAAGGTCTCATCCTCCATATCAAATCTACTCCTCACATGTCGTAGGTATTGAACATGCCGATACTTAACTTATCATCTTCTTCACAGCTAGCCACCAATGATATAGCGGCTGCCCATAACACGACTCTCATGGGGTGGGTGAGCTCTTCAACGGACCGCGAGACTATAGACCTACTTTGGTCTTGCTCTCTAACCATTCTCTTGTGCTGCTGTGTGGCAACTCATCCGAATGCGGCGTTATCAACGGACAAATGGTATCATAGATTCATAGACAAGTTTCATCTCGCAATGATAGGATTTTTGGGGCCTGGTTTTCTGTTGGGCATGGCATTAGGCCGGTTATCGAGCGCCCGAAGATGTGTCAAAGTAAGTCAAGTTGGCAGTGTCCCAGTACACGCCAAGAAATGCTGATTATACCGACTCATAGTTATTTAGGAAGGACGACTACTTGTTAAATGGAACTAAATGGACATACCGATATGCTTTCTTTGTGGATATGGGTGGCATCCACTTGACTAGCCCGGATTTTCCCAACGGTTTTCCTATTACCGGCGAGCAGCTTCATTACCTCGTAAAGAATGGTTACGTAGATTTTTCCGATATGAAAACTATGGCAATTGATGAAAGAAATACCACCGATACCTATATTAATGTTCCATTTGATGATTGTACCTAGTCGAAGCCCCTATTACTAATTGTATAGTCAGACTCATCACGATCTGGCAAGTTCTATGGTTCTCTGTCGCGGAGATTCAACGAGTGCGCAACGGCCTTCCGACAACCACGCTCGAGCTTACCGCCCTATCTTATGTCGTCGTCACGGTCGCAACCTCAATCTGCTGGTTTCGAAAACCACCCATCACTATTCCACGAATGATTCCTACTAAGGGCGGGAAGTTGATATATGAAATTCGTGCTGAGGCAAAAGAAAAGACACATTGTAGCCTTAACATCGAGGTCTGGTATCGTACTCCTGTTGATTTCGCTGGCGATACTCGTTGGGGCATCGATGCCCATTGGTCTTACTACACACGGCTCTCACATATCATGCACCTAAAGATAGTGTCGCGCCCGCTCAAGTCCCGCCCTTGGGACAGGTTTCCATCAGACCAATGGCTACCTCCGGGCCAGGCCTTTGTACCGTTCGGGTCATTTGTACTTCTCTTATTCAGTTCGTCTTTCTTGATTGCTTAGAATTTCCACTTTCCCACGAAGACCGAGATGTAGCTTTAGAAGGCGTTCGCGCTATACCATTCGGTCTTTGTGGTGTATGGAGGTGTGTATTACCTCATCGAGGCGTTTCGCTGGGAAAAGAGGAGATCTAAGAAGAGCATAGAAGAGGCGACAAGTGAAGACTATTCTCCCGAGCGGACCCTGATACTCCCAGTGATAAGGGAGAGTGATATCGATTCGCGGGCTCAGTTATCCGGACGAGTCCCAACACAACCTGTTCCAAGTAAAGCTCGTCTGAAATGGTATTGGAGAGCACAACTATGGATCACCTCGTGGAGGAATATTTCTGTCGACAAGGACCCTGAAATGGCAGTGCCGCTTCGTGTCGTTGTGCCAGTCACGGCAACTTGCGTGCTGTTTATTTTTGCACGATTGTTCTTATACGTAGAGGATTTCGCCTCATTGAGGCTTCAGCCGGCCAATATCTATGAGACCGTGAATAGGTTTATACCTTTTCTTGGTGACGGCTAGAATCATGGTCAGATAGCAACAGATATGATTAAGAACCTGATTTCATGTTTGCCAATCACTTTCTTCTCAATAACCGTTTCTAAACTATGCAAGAACTCTATGCTCAGATTGAATGGCATGATCCAATACTCATTTCTTCACGTCAAGAATGCCAAGGTTCTCCTTTTCTAAACCCGGATACGCTGTCTAAGGTCTGGGATCGCGCCGAAGATTCAAAATGGCCGCAAAATTGGACTACACAAATTTACACGATCGCGCTAATTATACGCGGCACGCAGTTGTTGAATAGCAGCCGAGGGGCATTTCAAAGTCCTTTAATTTGTACTATTCATTAGTTGCGCATGAAAGACTGCCTCTACTAAGCAATCAACTATATAGAGCATCACCAGTTAAAAGCCCTCGAATTTCTCTAACGCCTCGGCAAAAACCTCTGCTCCCACACCATCAATGTTCCCATAGGTATTATTGCTGCACAAGCGGAGGTCCTATTTATGCTAGTAGAGTTTACACAGCTAGTTCTAAATGGCTGATTGCTAGAGGTCTTTGGGCTGGTCCGCGTGGTTTCAACCCTGACACCAGACAGATACCCTCTCGGAGGCCGTCAAAGTTAGAATCATAGCCAGAGTTGTTAAGAACAACTGCTTTGTTCTTCTTACTCAAGGTCTCCGCATAGCCGAGAATAAGGGCGTTGCTACTATAACAATTCGTGGAAACAATTTCATTGTACTTTCAACACAGTCTGCAATATTGTGTATAAAAGACCCGAATTATCCTTCGAACTATTCAGCTGGCTACACCCGACACATCATCTCAAGCCTTCAACCCGTAAACCCAACAAGAATCCTTCGCAACCTACACCCCTTAATCAACCAACCATGTGCAAGATTTACAGCCCTTGCGGATGCATCTCTCTATGCAACACTAATGTGAAATCCGGCAGCGATCCATACTGCCAGCGTATGATCTTTTATAATCTCTGTGCCCAAACTAGCCGCGCAAGAGAGCTGAACTACAAGGTAAACAAGCTTAATGTTTACATTGACAAGGACAAAATTCCCGAAGACCGGAAAGTAAGCATGAATAAGCTCAAGCTCATAGAGCACGAGCTTCTAATTCTGAACAATGCTGTACGTGATACCCTTTTACGTCTTACGCCAGAATGTTGGAAGGCCCTAACCGGCCAGGAGCAAGTCTGCGCTTTCCTCGAGTCTATTTTTGGGTGGCCCCCGTCTGAGCTCGAAGAAACACGACGACCTTGCAAGAATGAACAGCGACCCTTAGCTTGCTGATGAAGGCGATCGTAAGTTTCTTGGGGGCCTTAGGCGAAAATTTAGTAGATCTTTTTCTTTCCACGGCGCTGTGCGGCCGTAAGAATCTGTAATAATTCACCACCAATACGTAGCATATAAATTGAATGATAATAAATTGTAGAAAGTGCATAACGTTATGCCATCCCATAGTACCAACCAATCTTGCCATATCCCTTAATGACTTTTTCCACTTAGATAGCTAAGACACATTTGCTTTCAATGCTAGAATACGGTCGGCCGCGTGCTCAGCCGCGCTGACGATCATTGCAGATGGATTACCAGTCATCATGCCAGGGAAGATTGACGCGTCAACGACAAATAAGTTATTCATGCCATACACCTTCGTGTCGGTATCAACAACCGCGGTGCCGTTTTCCTTGCGCCCGTCGTCTAGTCCCATTTTTGCCGTCCCGATCCAGTGATTCGAGCAGCGGGAGGCAGGAGTTGCGGGGAGCTTTCAAAGAATTCGATATTAGTATCATTCTCTCAGAAGCTCAAGAGCTGGGCATACAAGAAAAATAAGTAGCATATAAAAAATTCAAGGGGTTTAATCCTGACTCACCGAGTCCACGTAAGCCGTCGCATTCTGTCCAGGCGCAGGCCGCACCCACGTTAGGTTACTGATAGGTTCAAAGTACTTCTGCACATTTTCTAGACCCTTGATGACGGCCGCCTTGTCGGCGGGATCGCTGAGGTACGGAGAAATAGCAACGCGGGTGTTGAGAGTGGTAGTGATCCTCATGCGGCCACGCGACTTCGCACCAGTGCCAAGATATTGTGTAATTGTCATAGAGGCTATCCCAACCGTTAGAAAGTGTATTACTATCATTCAAATGTTGGAGGATAAGGTGACTGACTATTGGTTGAACCCTCGACGCGCGCTTGCCAGTGAAGATGTCTGTTAGCTCCATCTGCCCCCGGGATGATCTCCCAGAACTACGTGTCCTGTTTAGCGAAAATCAATATACTAGGGGGCTTTCGGGATAACTTACGATAGGGCCCAAGTTAGGTGCCGCTTGTGCCAAGATCCCGGTTCGATTCTCTTCAAATGAGTTAGCACTGCGTGTTGTCATTCATGCAGAGTATAATTACTTATATACGCTTCAGTATCGCTCAGTATGGGAGTTTTCCAAGCACCGTAGAAGTCGTAGAACACGACACTCGGATGGGCGACTTCGATATCGGTCTAATTTCGGTGTCAGTTCGTAGATGTGCATTGTTTCTCGGGGAAGTCGCTACTTACGCCAACATGGTCATCCAGGTTATATCCGACGGGAAGATTAATCCAGGAATCCGACGAAATCATCGAGGGCCCGTCTGTGGAGTTCTTGACAACATTCAGCTGGTCGGTTGGTCCAATACCGCCTGCATCGCGTTAGTTTGACAGGCTCGCGTATCTTTTTACTGGCGGAATCATACTTCTGAAAAGTAGTTTTGCCGACCCGAAAGCGCCTGCAGATAGGATCACGCGACCGGAACCAGGGGTTACTGACACCACACCTGCGTGGCCGGCTGAATTTGGGCTGCATTCGATTTCGACCCCGGTGGCATGGCCACCTGTGCGCACTACTCGCTTCGCGGTGGTATTCATCCACAATGTGAACTCTTTGCGCTTGCTAGCCGACACGAGGTATGTAGCTAGGGGGCCACCTCTCTCACCGTTTGAGAACATATGGGTAGCGTGACCATACGTGACTACAAGTTACAAGTGATATCAGCACTCAATCTCGTTCTTGTATAGCTGCAGGTATTATGAGGCGTTGAAAAGCCAGAGGGCATACAGTTCTTCTGATCCGGGTGGTCGTTGGGGGTGATAGACTTCCAGCCACTTGCATCAAGTCCACTGCTGAGCATCTCAAAGCCCTGCTGTAGGTAAAGTTTTCCGTCCGTGCTCGGAACCGTCGTGCCGGGGATGCGTTCAAACACTCGGTCTGTAGGCGCAGCCAAATCCTGACTCTTCCAGCCTTCCGGCCAGAGGTAGTCCCAATCATCAGGGTGCGGCCGCCACCACAAGCCTGAATTCACTGCGACACCGCCACCGAGGACGCATCCGGCCATCTGGTCGACATCCGTACATATCACGCCTGTCGGGTCGTGCCAGATCTCATTTGCGAGACCGGGTACATCGAAACGTGTCAGCGAGGTCTCATTAAGCCAGGTAGGTTTCACTACAATACTCAGAGTCAGTCAATGCTATTTTGCATAATCTATGACAACTTCAAAATCGTGGGAAGCTTCTATAATATGATTTCCATTTGGAAAGGAGACTTTATTATTCAGGAGTCACCAGACAAGAAAAAGGATCATCCGGAGAATTACTCACTGATACCGCCCCAGAGGCCGGTCGACGGTGGGCCTTTCTCAATGAGAAGGACGGTGTGACCGGCGGCCGTGAGCCGGTCGGCTAGTGGAATACCACCAGCCCCAGAGCCTACGATGATGTAGTCGTATGCCTGACCGGATGTAACATTAGAGCAAACGCTGGCTGGGGGAGCCAGTTTGATAGTGGCACGCGCGACGCATGACTGGAGGCCTTCAGGGGTCCTATTGTGTTAGTCTAGAGGCTTTCATTGCAGTTGAAGAAGCTCTGACGGCGTGGGCCGGAGCGCAACTCCTGGTGAGATCTTACAGAGCAGGGCAGAAGCTGCCACGATGGCGTTCGCGTGTCTTCGATAATGGCACATATTAATTTGCTGAAGATCAAAAAACTAGGTACACCTATCGAAAGTTCAAAGCAGTCAAGCCTGGGCAAAGAGACATCGTGCCCACATTATAAGAGCCGAGAATGATCATCCATGACCGTAACCCCTTAATGCTTCTAGCCATGTACATTCTTCGTAAATTAGGAGGCTGCTCTTACTACAACTGGGAAGGGCAAGCGGAATCTGGGTCGTCGACAAGGAAAATCTCCGAATGGTCGAGTTCCGCACGTGAGCTGCGGTTGATTAGGCGGTTTTAATCAAGCTCCGCCAAAATGCACCCATGGGTACTTAGCCGAAAATTAAAATCTGGGGAAACGCAAAACGACGTCAGAAGCTCCTCAAATGAATTTCCTAGCTTGGTCATTCTGGTAGGACCACCACTATGTCTAGTGCGCCTAGTAGCGGACGAAAGGTATAGCTCAGCTAATATATGCTGACGCATACGCCATCGCTTCATTATCCTTGTCTGGTGACCCCTAATCATTAGGACCTAGGCCTGGTCCTCAGATATCATCGAGCAATTCTCTCAGATCATGCTGAGGGAACCACCTCTTTCCCGTAATACCGGGGAGTGGTGCGTGCCTGTCCCAAGCCCATCTTTCCTCGAGATTTGGTTCCAAGGTGCCCTCTAGCATCCGCACCACATAGCGGCCGATCACAGGCAGGAATTTCCAGCCGTGGAAAGAGCCACATGTTGCGATAAATAGTCCTCCGGCAGCCGAATGCTGGGAGATAATAAAGTCTTCGCTTGGGGTGACACAGTCCCTTGAATAATACTCTTAGTTCTACGATTTTGATTGCTGACAGGGGAAACGGGGCAAATCAGGCCGTCTAAATGTAAAGATGTACGCGAATAGAAGTCTGGAAATAGCATAGAATAGACTCACCAGCAAATACGATGAGTGTGTATTTTCCAGCCGATCCCGCGCTTCCCAAAAGTAGCTTCATTTGCGACGGCGACGTCCGCTTTGAGGGCCTCTGGCACAGCCCACTGATCATAATCCGTGCTGGTGGGTGGCTGGGAGAGACCAAGAGTCCCTTGAGGAAACTGAAAGATAGTTTGTCCCCAAAATTTGATTTGGTTCGCACCATTGAGTGGGAGGGTCCCATTACTCGGACCTTCATGCACGTTAGCGAACGTGACGAGGGATCGGGAAAGGTCTTCAGTATACCTCGCTGAACTGGATTCTCTTGGATGCACACAGGCATCTCCTTAAACATTCCGGCCGTTTTTTCGTCGAGCGTTACTAGACCAGTGGTTACGCCGGCCGCAACCATTCGCTCCTGAGCTCTGAGAGCATCGCGCGAGGTGTTATTAGCGGTCTTTTCTAATAGCACCGGTGTGAAAGCGCCAGTACATAGAATCGTTTGATTGGCAGTAATAGTGCTACCATCGTCAGTTCGGACCCCGATACAACGTTCTTCATCATCGAACTCGAGTAGATCAACCTCCGCCGTGATATACTTTACGCCAATGTCGATGGCTCTTTTGATTCCAGCTTGAAGAGCATCCTTCGCTGCCGCCCACCCGCTGGTCTTGTTGATCAACACTTTATCAACGCCCTCATAGTCCGCGCTGTCGAAAATGCTACCATACAACTTACGAGCCTCTTGCACGGGTAGAACGTAGAGCTCGGCATCACGGCCTAGTGCTTTGAAGTTATCAACTACCTTCTGAGCAAAGCCAGTGCGACTTATCCAGTAAATGCCGGCCTCATGGTAGAATGGAGTCCATAGTGGATTGGTGCGCCATTCGTCCTGTGCTTCAAGGGCAACTGGAAGGGCTGGGGTTACCACACATGATCAAAGTAAAGTAAGATCAAGCATGAGTGTAACGGGGGCAATAATTGACTCAAGTTGCTCACTTCGGCAGTATGTGATGTCATTGTAGTCAGCGCGGATCACCTTATTCCAATCCCACGATGCTGCAGGGCGCGTTGGCGCGTCCGGATCATGGCGATCGATTAGAGTTACATCAGCGTCAGGATATCGGGATTTTAAATGTAGTGCAGTAGAGGTGCCGAAAACCCCAGCGCCAACAATGGCGTACGATTTAGGCCCAGGGGACGACATCTTCATTCGAGATACCCGCAAATTAATCAAGTTATAATTCAAAAGCCGGAGATATCTCCCAGATGAAGGTTACGGTATTGATGAACTAGAGTGTCAGGTTAGGTCATTAGTATTATTGTTCTTGAATTGAAGTATATATCTTCACTGTAGGTCGCACTGACTGGAGTAGACCCCTCATCGAGGCTCAAGCACAACCGATCCTGTTGGTCGGACCCAATTTTCTCGCTGGTAGATAGACTGAAGATTTACTTGAGGCCCTCAAGTCTATTCATAATAGGTGCTGGCCTCACCCATAGTCGAGACGAGATAAATAACCATCCCAGACTTATTAAGATTCAATATGAAGGGCGTTGACCACACCCTGGTCACATAGCTTCCTCAATGCCATGACCATCTGCTTCTTAATTAGCTGTTTCAAGGCCTAATAGGTGTGCAACTAGGCGAAAACGATATCTAGAAGCACGAGGTTCCTATAGTCCTGACCGGGGTTTGTTAGAGTAAGTCTTGAAGCTGTAGCCGTCGACTTCGTATAATACACGCACTAATGGACACGTTACCGAAGTCTAATCGAAGCTTCGAGTGAGCTCATCATTCTAGCCCTCTCAGCTACATCCCCTTCGAGGCCATCTTCTTCCTTGGAGACGACGTCGTCCACGACGGCCACGCTTCCCGTCCGCAGTTGCACAATGCAGTCGGGCTGCTTCTGGAAGAACAGTGCAACCTCGGTAACTTTCTGAATCGCACGTCCTGTACCTAGCACTAATACCTCTCCTGAGTTCTCCAGCCCAAGACCAAGGCCGCCAGTAGCGGCATTCCGAGATTGCTCTTGAATACGATAGACGCGCTCCCCCAGTGAAGCGTTCTTTTTCTGAGACAACTTATTCGTGAATGCGCCTCGCGAGGAGGCGGACTGGCGTAAGTAGTTGTCGAGTTGTTTGCGAACACGCGTGGTCACGGATCGAAAGGGTGTTTTGGCTGTTACATGTATGCGGCGAGCCGAGTTTGTCGAGGCTACTGGCCCAGAAGGGATCGGGCGTCTGTGAATCGTGGCCCCTGGAGACATTTTCAGCTCGAAAACTACATGGTTCACTACATTGAAGATAGAACGTACCCTTTGGTATAGGCGGCAGCTTTTCCGCAGGGGCGCTAGGCAGCTGTGAAAGCGGACTGCCCTTATTGTCCATGGTCACAGCTATTGCAAGATTTGGGTCCTTAATTATTCTGTTACCTAGTTCATCCTCCAGGCAGACGTATAAATAGTTCAGTTTGTGTTGTTTTTGTTGTCATGTCAGCTGCGCGTCGCGTCGCGAATGTATGGAAGCATGGTGAAAATAAAAAAAAGGGTTCCCGAAATGGGAGCCTTAGTCCAACTTTCTGAAGCTATCCAAAAAATCAATTTGACAGGGGTGGGGCTGTACCTATATAGTATGGGAGGTAGCGCCGTAGCGGTACCTACTGTGCCCAAGTGGGGCACTCAAGCTTCCAAAATCCAGGTGCCTCCAGGGCTGTACAATACCTAGTGTACCTGTGATGAAGCTCCCCACTATTCCGCAGGTACCTAGGTAGATCCAGCTCCCTCGTCATCACCTTTCATCATACCTACATCAAACTACATCTCCTAGCATATACCGTCTGGTAGCAGAATGGTTGCCTACCTATACTAATTTGACCAACTAGTGTCTCTAATTATCAGTCACGGCTATGTCTGTTGAGATCTGGCCTCCCATTGCGCCAGAACAGCTTAAAATCGAGGAGGATGCAACACAGGTACGGTTCGGCTCTCTTACACGGTCACCCGGCTCTCATCCCTTTGTTCCTAAAATCAGCCTGTTTCTTCGCAATATAAGAATTGTATCAACATATCATAATGCTCGTGGAAGATGGCTACGTCTTTGTGGAACCATACACTCTAGAACCACCTCCTCCTCCTCCCCTTCCCCCTTTACCCAAACCCACCGAACGAGCTCATCAAGCACTACCCCCAAGTCCCCCTGACTCTCCCTCTCACTCACAGCCAGCGCAGGCCCACGAGTTAACCTGGCTCCTCGAGTCGTTACAAGCGACTTTGCTGTCGTTGAAACACGGCCTGGAAGAATGCTACGCACTTCTCGCCCCTATCGACCCAGGTAGCACCCTCGTGCTTAGCACGCCACGTGCCGAACTGGTGAAGGGTCATGTGACGAGAGTAGGCGCCCGGATCGTCAAGGGCACGATCCATACCAAGCTACGGACGACGCCCCCCTTGACAATCTCGATCAATCCGGCGCAACCGATTCATCTTGCGCCGTTGGTGACGCTGAACACATTACTCACGCAGGCCGTGGACTTGGTGTCTCTGTGTTTCACCGAGGGGGAGCGCAAGGGGCAAAAAGATTACGTCGGTACGGCGGCCTTTCTTTCTTCGCAATTGCGTCTCCTAGCCCAGAATATCGATGAAGCGTTCGCGATTCTGAAGGGCTCCCCGACGAACATCACCGAGTTTAAACCCGCACAGCCGACATCCGTGACGAATACAAGCAGGCCAAGCACAGCTACCACAGAAGCAAGCATCGTCACTACCAGCAGTACCATCAGTGAACGCGACTGGACACAGTTCTCAGCAGCTCCAACCTGTTTTATACCTCCACTCAGTCAGACGCTCTCTTTCCACGTGACTATCCAAGACGCGTGTCTAGTGCTCCACCTCCGGGTTCTCGAGCCCGCCGACGCGCCAGTGAATCTGGGTATCAAGTTTGCGCTGGCAATCGGTACGGCGCGGCGGCTAGAGCACGACGAAGCAGACAAGGTTTTCACGTACCGGTATCAGGAATCAGACCCTTCTCTCCCCCAGACGGGGCCCGGTCAAAACCAGTCATATCCCACGAGGGGATCGCGTGGCGCGACGGGCAAGAACAACGGTGTTAGCCATGGCGGAGGCGGCGAAGTGGGAAAAGTCTATGTACGCGAGAAAGTCCGTGTTGAGAGTGCAGACCCAAGCTTGCTGTCCATGTCCACAAAGCTGAGCGCTCTCTCTAACACGCTGAACCTAGCGCGGCGGAATCTGGCCGTCGTCATGGGAGAAGAGTTCGAAGAATGAAAACACACCAATCTCGGTTTTGATATGGCCTATATGGAGCAGTATTAATCCATAAATAGATTGCTTCCGTCTCTCGTGTTTATCGGCCCTCGAGGCTAGCAGAGTACATAAACAGTAGGTAACTTTCGGCTAGCCGTCTCAAATTCAACCTATATATAACAATAATTATAAACTCTAAAGATCCCACCTTTTGGAGGCATAGATTATGGTTTTCTTACCGCTCAATTCTGTTAGCTTGATCGCTTCTTCGATTTACTCTCGTGACAGTCTGTATAATTTGGTCGTTCAAGATGAAGACAGAGTCCCCCACCTCTCTCTTATAGCTCTAGTCCTACCTCTTGAATACATATCCTTCATGGATATATACTCATTTACTAAAACAAACGGTATACTACAGTTAACTAACCTAAGGCTTATACATCCGTTGTAGGGTAAAATCATCTTGCTTGAGGCTAGGTATCATTTCTTATCTAGAATGCTGCCTGAAAAAAATACTTGACTTGCGGTTACGAATTGACACGTCATACACGGCACCATTTAGATACAAGCCTTGCATTATTTTCACCCGTGGGCGACTCCTCCATACCGAGCCTAGCCAACCAACGTGGCAATACGACGGCCGAAAGTACCAAAAATAACTTCATAGCAGGGTTCTGCTCCCTGTATAGTACGCCCAATCGTAAATCCGGACTAAAGTTTCATGTCCTTTGCAGAAAGAATACCAATTACCTCCGTCCTAGGAGTAGCTTCCTTAGCATCCTTATAAATTGCGAACACCCAATGGCAGCAAACAAAATATAGCGGGTTTTAAGCAACTGGTGACCACGGCATTGGAATCAAAATTCTCGACTTCATGGTTTGAATGAGAGGAACCGTCTTATGCACTGTTTCGGCCCAACCTTCCTGCTTCCAACTCTGCTCTCGTCGAACTTTTCGTTCCTCCAGATTCGCAAACTGCCAGAGGTGATGGACGGTGTTCAAGTCTCCTATTTGAACAAACCAGGCGCCCACGCCCTCCATGACTTCACGTCGGGCCTTTAGACCTCGTCGCCAATGAGTCTCCCACTCGAGTAAATTACCAGGGTGGAGTGTATATGACCGCAGTTCAAATACACCACCGAGTTGACGAGGTGCGGTGGTGGGCCAGAAGGAGAACTCTTGCATCAGGGAAGTCTGCTTGTGCGTTACGAGGGTCTTGAGTTTCGCGTTAAATTCATCGAAGCCTGGCTGCTTGGAAATGTTGTTCAGAGATTCATGATAACCTTGATAGCGCTGGTATTCCCAGATGTGGACTGCCATATGTTAGCGAGAAACTTTGAGGCTAGTCGAGTAGGTAACACACCGAACGTGTCGCAGTCACCAACTTCTGTACGCCAGCTTCCAACCAAGTGAACCTTATTCTTCTCCATAGAAGCCATCTTGGGGTACCAGTTGCCCACCAGCTCGACATACTCGTCCACTTTATCGGGTTTGACCTCGTGGAAAACGATCGAATGGACGTATTTACCGCGAGCTAGGACAGCAGAGAAGCTTGCCTCGAGCTGTGCGTCCAACTCGCGACCTTCCTTTGTGCCATAGATGACTCGGTTTAGTAATCCATCGGGTCGGTCAGACTCAGTCTTGGAGGCCACCTCTGCTCGTTGTCCTAGAGGAGAAAGTATTAGCTAAGTTCACCGCATAATGTAATTGGGCATGGGCAGGAAAGTACCGGACATACTGGCTTCTCTCTCCTGCTGAGCTTTCACCAGATTCTCCCTATATTCCTTCTGCTTAGAGTTGAACGACTCGACCCCCGTAGGTGATACGTCCGCCAGGCTAGGTGTTCGTTGTTGGACAGCTGTCGAGCTGAACGCTCGTAGAGAGCGAGGAATTGGCGCTGCCACACGTCTAATGGTTCGGGCGATCATGTTGACAGATCTGACGGCCACCACCGCGAAAAAAGGAACCGGGTGATGATGGGTAATAGGACCAAAGGCAGGAGTAGTGTCGACACAAATGAAGGCCTAATGTGCAATGAAACAAATATATTGAGATGGCTGTACAAAAGTGTGGCTGTGATTGCCGAGAGACAAGCTGAAAAGGTGCGTGGTTTAAAGGGAGTTTAAAGGGAGTTTTGTAAAGGCAACGAAGCCGTCTTGGGGTGGCAGCACTGTGGCAGCACTGAGACGAGGAGTATGTACCCTCGAGTGTACTAGTAGTGTTATGTTCAATGTGCAACGCTATTGGCTGGTTGAGGGCGCTGCTGCGGAGAAAGTGACAAACGATTGGCTACGTGGAAGATGGTTATGATTATCCTCGCTCGCATAGGATAATTAAGGAAAGAGGAGGATGTTGTGAGGGATTAAGCTTGTTCGTCTGGTAGAAGTCTGGTAGTGAGGTAGAGAAGTCTGGGCGAGTCCTCCCCAGGTTTCAGCGTCGAGTGTCACGTCACTTGTAAGTGGGAGAAGGTGGAGGTGGAGAATGCGTTGGAGCTATCCAGAGATGGCAGAAGCTAGAGCGCTGGTAACCGCACTAGCAGAGGGAAGCTAGCTGGAGTTTCCGGGGCAGGCGCGACCATTTGGATGACATCAATTCCCTCCCTGTCAAGGCAGACTAGCCTATCTTGGATAGCGTGGATTCCAAATGGGTCTCGACCACTTGACAACACAGAAAGACTAAGGTAGTATACCAAGGTAGTGTACCTACCTAGGTTAGGTACTTGTGGAGGTACCGGCAAAGTTGACCGATTTACCTAGCCACAATACCATGATAAAAACAAGCCACATATTCCACACGAGGTACGTACCTAGTTCCGACAAGCCCCCGGCGAGCAAGCCACCGCAAGGCCGCCACTTTTTCGGTCTCGGCTGTTCGCAGAGCTTGACCTTCGAAAACCGCTCGCCTACAGTTGTGACATCTCACTCCGATTCCCATCAACCGCAACCTCAACCTCATCATCAACGCCCATACCCCTCTTTTCAATCACGTCAAGATGACTTGGTTCGGAATCCACCCCCTGAAGAAGTTCCCGGCTCCTATTCGTACGTCAATTGATCAATGCGCTCCTTTCCTTGCGACCGCCGAACTAATCCTTCTCATAGTGAAGCCATTGGGCCCCTTCTTCGCTGCCGGTACGACGCGCGCTTCATGAGACCCGATCTTTCCCTTCACGTGCTCGAATACCTAACAGTAGCTCTAGGCCTAGTCATCGCCTGGGGCGTCAACTCGGCACAAAACGCCATGATGGCATGTACGTTCTCCCCAGATCGTGAGCACCTAGAGGAAGCGGGTAAAATATTAACGTTGTGTCACAGCCGACGAGTGGAAGAACGACCCCCGCAACCCCAACGCCAAATCTGGCGGCCACTAAGTTGCTGAGCTAAGAGGCGAAATCGACAATCACATCATTTAATGATGTTTTGCATGATAGACGGCCGAAGCGATCCGAAACATGGCAGAGGCAGGAATACCACTGTATCATAGATCTGGAGCTCGCGGCTAATTAAGAGCCGTGTTCAACAAATACCAGTCCCTTTGTGCCACGGTTTCATTGTGTGTTGGTGAAGAGTTCGTACGAAACCGACCATAGCGATAAAATACTCAGCATCACTATCTAACGCCCGATAACTGGTGAGAACCAATGAAACCTTGCACCGCGATTATTTTACTAGCTATGTTGTACAATTTCGGCCCCTCTATTTTTAATTGCTCGTGTTTTTTCGTAGGTGATAGTTATCAGTCTACAAACATGATGCTTATCTGTGAGTTATACAACGATAACCTAATAGCCATCGGATCAGCATTACTCGTCTCAGAGCAAGGTACGGAATAGCAGCGCAGGCTCTCATACAATACCACTCACACAGCATCATGATTACCTTCTTAACATGTTACTTCGATAGGGCTTAAGGGATTGGTGTTGTAGAACATTGGGCTGGCCAAAGCATGTCTGCTTCGTAGTCCACCGAGCACAGAAAATTCATGATGGGAATGATGAACCAATATATATAAATAGACTACGTTGTAGATTGTAAAGTAATGAAGAGGGCTTGGAAACTTATAACTGTCGGCATCGTCTCGCCTTCGATGTGATCCGTCCAAGTCTTCGGAGATCCATCGTAGAGATGGGGCCATAGAAAACCTTCCGGCTCAGATACTACATAGTAAGCTCCAAAATCGCAATGCTGACCAATCATAACACAACAACTTCACTCTTGCTTTCAACACAGATTATAGAGCATAGAGCATAGACGGGGGGTTGAGTCCATTGTGCTGTTGATGAACTTAAAGAGATCCTTTTTGTACCGTTTTACATCGCTTTACATTCGTTCTTTTTGTAGCCGGTCACGACGATACACAGTCATGGCCAGCGCCGGACAGCCAGTGGCCACAGCGCCATTAAAGCAAGATAAAAAGGCGGCACCGATCCCCAAGGACAAGAAGGAGTTAAAGATACTGATGCTTCATGGTATGTATCATCCCTATAGACTACTGCTAGAGATGTTTACCGCACCATGGTCAACATATCCTCCCTCACACCCCACCAACATATCTTAATGGCTCCGTTTAAGGACCACCCAGTACCTACTCTATTCTCTACGACCATTTCAAACACTCTAGGAATTACGGGATGAAACCGCTGATATTTACCCAGGCTACACACAATCCGGACCTCTCTTCTCAGCCAAAACCAAAGCCCTCAACAAGCTTCTGATAAAGGCTTTGGCACCAGCCCCGCTGAATCTCTACCCGACTCTCATCTTCCCATCCGGGCCGCACCGGTTGCGTCCGTCCGACATTCCAGGCTACGTGCCGCCAGAGGACCCATCACTTGAGGACGGCGACGAAGATGAGCTAGACAACTGGTCCGTAAGTCATCCCATCTATCCGCCCCCGCCACCATCCTCCTATGCCCAGTCTCACTCATCATCTCCAGTGGTTCCGCAAAGACGAGGCCAGCGGGTTATACCGCGGTATCGAGGACGGGATGCGCGTTATCGCGTCCACGATCCGGGAGGCCGGCGGCGTGGATGGCGTACTAGGGTTCAGCCAAGGCGGGTGCATGGCGGCGTTAGTAGCCGCGGCGCTCGAGCATCCGCACCACACACCACCTCCGCCCTCCCCCGAGACTCCGGATTCGGCCTGGCTCCAGGAGCTGCGGGAAGCCAACAACAACCGGCCTCTCAAGTTCGGCGTCATCTACTCTGGCTTCTACGCGACGCCGGCGAGTCTCCAATGGCTGTACGACCCCGCCATCGCGACCCCCACTCTCCATTTCCTCGGCGGTCTAGATACCGTAGTCGAGGAAAAGCGCAGCCAGGCGCTGTTTGAGCGATGCCAAGACCCGATGGTAATCACTCACCCGGGAGGGCATTATGTCCCCGTTGCTCGAGACTGGGTCATGCCGCTTGTGGGATGGTTGCGGCAGCGCTGTCTGGAGGCTGCGGAAGAGTCGAAGGAATCGCTGTGAGCGTGGGATCTATTGTCAACCATACCCATGGGCTAGGCGACGGTGGGTGAATCATACATTGCCTAACATCTACGACCATAGAATGTAAATTGTGTTCTTGGCACAGAATAAGCATACAAGGATTAGAAACTAGCACAAAATAGACACCAGCGTTGGGTAGAAGGCCCTTTCAGAGGTTCTACAAGACCGCAATTACCTCCTAGTCTAAGGTTGTAGTGTACATTCGCACGTAATATGATGCAAACCCGAATTGTGTCCGATTCACAAAGCCAAATAAACCATGAAAGGGCCGGCTAAAATTTCCGGCGTAATTACGGCTTAGTATTGAAGAGTCATTTATGCCTTTTTCTTGCTCTTCTTTTCTTTGCCTCCCTTCGCTCCAGGCTGGATGCGGGCCATCATTTCCTCCTTGGTAATGAGATGGTCAACACGCTCCAGTAATCCAAGTAAACTCTTCATGTTATGGCTCCATTCATTGAGAACATCATCAACGTCCCTCGGCTTAGCAAAGCTGACGATCCGGGCAGGCCGATCGATGCGAGCATATACCGTCTTGGAGCATACCAGCTCACTGATGTACTTCTCAGTCTCGTCCTCCGTCAGATCGAGAAGCTGTGTTAAGCGCTTCATACCGATACGTGTGTAGTATTTCGCCACGACTCGGACGTTATGCTCGATAACTCGTTTGCGCAGGTCCTGCCACCTCTGGTGCGCCTTCTCGTCTTTGGATTGATCAGGCTTGTTGTCAAACACATCGGTGCTACATAGGTGAGGGCCAAATTCATTGGATACTTCGGGCCATCTCATGAGTTCATGCACTGTAAATAGTTTGAGGAGTTCGGCATCTTCCGACACCTGGGCATTCCGAGTGTCACGATAGATTCGCTGCAGCAAGTCATGTTGCTCATTGTCGTGAGGGGCAAGGATAACGAAGTAGATGATACGTTGGAGAACCTAGAATAGTTTTAGTCGTGGGATAACGGCATCAAGTCGAATGCAACTTACGGGCTGAAGTTTCGAGGGATCTTCCTCGACAGCTTCGGTGTCGAGAACCTGCCTATAGTGTTTGCACACATCTAGGTATTTGTCATCATGTTTGGCTAGTATGATTTGCTGCTCGTAGTACCTCAACTTGAGGTCAGTAGTATCATCGTCTACCTCCGGCGGCACCTCTTCACCCCGTTTCTCTTTTTCTTCGCGAGCCTTCTTCTCCTTCTTTAATTGCTCCGGTGTCTTCTTCGGCTTGCGTGCTAGGTAGCGCGTGCTAATCTTTCGGCTAAGAATGCCCGCCTGTGTCCAGTCGTTGTTCTCTATGCATAGCGCAACTTGGGCGAGGATGAATTCGGTCTTTTCTCTCCTGTCCATTGATCCGAATGTCTCGACCTGCAGCTCACACAGTGTATCCATCGCAGACTTCAAATCGCCTTGTTGCTTCTTAATGTCGGATAGAATCTTGGTCACGCGGGCGCGCTCTACCTCAACGAATATCTTGCCTTCTGTAACGGTTCGCAGGGTCTCGATTACCGATAGCTTCGTTTCCAAGCTTGGAGTGTCGTCGAGGAACGTCATAACGGTCTGGACCATCTTGGTAATGGCCTGTTTGAGCTGGCCATGCTTCTTGGAGAGGACGAGAACCTGATCGTTCAACAGATCCCAGTTCCCAGCATCTTTACAGATATTGCAGATTGCGATCAGAACCCGGGATGTCGATGCCAAATCTGAGGCCTACAATCAGCCTATGGTTAGTACCAATCACAGAGCATAGCGTATGGAGCAAGAAGCACCGACCTGCCGAGTTTGTTTTTCGAAGACGGTAAGCTTCTCAATAGCAGCTTGTATGTCGGTCTGTCAAATTCTGTGTTAATCATGCTCCAGTTGCAGAATGGGGTGCCGTAAATTCGTGCGCACCTTAGCAAGCTTCTCTGCTTCGGGGATGTGTTGATCAGCCTCTTTGCTGAAGTCCTTCTCGGGCTTCAGACCTGCGTCCGCCATGGTGGTGGGTTTGGAAAAATATGGAAAAGATGACCCTGTTAGTCAGGCAATGCGGTTCTCAAAAATCCAGGGGAAAAGATTATATGTTGCGATGAGAACGTAGAATCTCAGGTGACAAGGTGGGCGGGTAGGTTGCGATGGTGAGGCTAGAATGCTGAGGATGATGATGCGAGCTAGGGACTGCACAGGGCTACGAAGCTCTCGGGTTGCCTACAGTGCCGCGCTAATGAGATGGGTCCTGTTGGCCCAAGCGTGGGACCTTCTACTTTATAGCTTAGCTATAATATGTACCTTAGGTATGTGGCGTAGAAACGTGGCTAGGTGGTGGCTGAAGAGGGGGAAGAAATGGTAGATTAGACAAGGGTCAGACCCTACGGCAATACCTAGGTACGTAAGGTACTCAGTTTCAGCTCATCATCCTGTTAGCCGCAAATTATCGTCATATTCTTAAGACGACATCCAGAATACTATGTCAGTACTACTGTTGTTGCCTATCTACCTGGTTGCTAGTTGTTCGGACCTTCACTATCTAATAGATAAGCTTCGTAAAGTTCCAGTGAGATTTCGTGGTAACTGCGACAATAGCGTCAGCCCACTAGTCAGCGTAGTCGACGTCGCGGACCATCTCAAGAGAAATGTCAGTGTCACATGCGTAAGATTCGCTGCATAGAATCAATCGAGACTCAGTCACGTCTTTCATAAAAATAAGGCCTTCATCTAGTACTCGATGGCCGTCGGCATAGATACCCTACTTCGTTTTGACGCGAGATAAGACTAACCCTTAATGCGTTTTCATGGGTGTAAAGTTGGTTCATACGGGAGAATGCACATCCCAAATTTGCTTGCCCCAGCTTTAGCCTCAGCTGGTATCCAACCATCATCTATTAATACCGAGGAAATTACCGCCGGCATGATACATATTGTTCACGAGCCATTGCAGATGGCACCGACGACATAACGCGATGTTGCGAACAACACGCATAGACGCGATCTCTCATCCGATACGTCCCGGAAAGCACCATTAGTGCTGTTCTCCTTCCGGGATACCCCACGTTGCCACATAGCCATCTCGCCCATCCATGGGAGGTTCATAGCCAACGCAAATAAACAATTAGTACGAACGAGCCTAAATGTGTTCGTATTACCAATATTACAACTTTCAACCTCAGTGATTACTCGCAGGCCATTATGAGGTAGGCCAAGGTGTATTGAACGGAGCACGCCGGTTGCCGTGACTTGGATAATTGGGGGCTAGAGCTCCTTGGAACGTAGGAATCCGTTCCGTAACTACAATCCGTTAGCTACCTTCACGATCCTAACACCCAGAGCAGGGACGAGGCCAGCGGAGCAATCACCTACCTGGCTGGGGTGCGCATGGGTCGACGCCAAAATGAACTGACACACGCTTCCATAACTGATGCTGATCCAACAACGTGATGTCAATCAATTTCTTTACTCGTTCGATGAGATGTCGAGCAGACTCCGCCTGGCAGCGAAAGCTTCCAAACCTCCACTCCAGCCGCGTCAGACTGTCGTTGCTCGACAACACGATCACCTCCTCGTCCTGCCAGGTGATGTTGTCGGCACGATACAAAGATGCAAGGTACCGCTCGTTGACGATGCAGCTAGGGCCCTCGATATGCAAGACTCGACTATTGGGACTAGGCGGCTTCGCAGCAGTCTTAATCCGGTTACGGCGCACACGTGGAATATAACCGCCGACAATAAAATTACCCTCGCGAGCTTGTCTAAGCAGATTCTCGCAACCGGCGACGTCAAAGAAGACAATTTTGCTGGCCGCCGTGATGTGACTGTGTTCCGGTCCGTTGATAACAGCAGCATACACTTTGCCGCAGTTGCGGATACTGTCCAAGAGCATCTTGTGGTTAAGATTAGGCGGTAGGTTTGTGATCCACACTGACGTATTAAGCTCATCGGGGATATTAGCAGACTGGTTGGCCGTCAGGTATGGATCCCCCATGTAGTTCGCTGAGACTCCGGTGGTAAGAGCCCTGATCTGCCCTCGCGTGACAGCCTCGACCGGAGCTTGGAAAGACCATGGATAACTGGATCCGCCGAAAGGCACCGGCATGTTACGAAGCACCCCAATCGTGTTATTAATGTATGAAGGGGTTTGTGATGATGAGGCCAGATTCGTGTGCTGGAGGAAGGATGTGTAGCACCAAAGAGCGCGCACGTTCTGACTGTGTGAATTTTCTCCCGGCTTGCTGTTGGAAGTATTCTCCACGAGGCTGCTTTAAGCAATATCAATATTACTGGTAACACTACGAGTGCCAGTGAGAAGACCTCTTGAGACTTGGGATATCGACTAATATTAGAGAGATTAAAGACTCTGGGAATCTTTAGAGATTCGCGTTCATATACTTGCAAAATTTTTCCGACACTAAGAAGCTACGCTGTTGTTGCCTGGATTAGACGATGCATTGTAGTTCATGAGGGAATAGGGGTCATGAGATCTGAGGAGAGCTTGCGCGTTAAGGATACTATTGCATTCTAGAAGTTAACAGTCTAGAACAGCCACTAGACAGGTGCAGTATGCATGTAGGAGAGTGAAGAAAGAATGGGAGTAGAGATAAAGGAGGCGTTTTCTATATTATGAGGATAAAGTAAAGGACCATAGTACCTATTGGCAAACCTATGGCAACATGTTTCTAGACAAATTTTCGGGACGGTCATGCCAAAGCTAGTTGGGGGAGACAAAGGCGACTTTACACTTTTCATTAGTCTACAGCATCAATATTTGCATTAAACGGACGATTTACCTAGATACTATTTCTCGCACATAGATGTGTAGTTATATAACATAATTACGAGCGGTGATTTGTTTGATGGTTAGAGGGCTTCTGGTTATCACATCTTCTACAGTTAAAATCAAAATCCTCATACTTCTAACCTAGCTAGTAGACACAGAAAGACACAAGACTTTCAAAGCGGAGTTTATATGATGAAACATACTGCGTGACTTTCAAATACCTCTTTGAATCGAGTGCAACACAGTTCTCTTACTTGTGAAAGATTCATCGATTGGGAACAATTACAAGTCTCCTAGGGATCCCGGACCTAGGACCTTTGATTTTGAACTCAGAAGACGAGTAATAGAACATCTTTGGGCTATATTTGACATGGAACATTTTCAGAACCTCGGCATATGACTATTAACTATATTCCAATATTTCCTGAGTTATTACAGTATTAAACTATTTTCCTTTGAGTATATTATATAACCTTTCAACACCCACACATAAAGTAACACAGTATAATGAATATGCAATCTTGGACGCATCTAATCACGAACCTTTTCTAAGTAACTTGTTCTATGTCTTACTAGTGACTGAACTCCCAATAAAATCTCTTCTTCTAACAGGAGCTGAATGAAGCTCTTTGGTCTTTACCTGGTAGGCACCAGCTCGCCCTGAATTTACGTTCTAAATTGAGTTAAGTATTTGCATGCAGGAAGGATTTATGTGACCCTATCTCGGACGAACCTTTGTCCATCAGCTTGATGACAGAAATCCTAATATACAGATCTCGTCCCCATTTCCTAGGTAGCAAATAGGTGGCGGGAATTGGAGCGATCCTATGGGTGAAAAACTAAGTCATATAAATACCCTTGCGGATATACCTAGCATCATCGGGTTTCTATGGCTGATGCTACATATGCGCGTACATAATATTTTATCGTTTTTCGCCCGCCGATTCGTATTCATGAATAGAAGGCCGGGTTTAGCCTGTATGATGAAGCATAATCCTATGTAAGAGTATAATGCTATAACCCCGGAAGCCCATGTTATAACCATATCGTGCTCTGCGAAATAATTAAAATTCGCCTCCAAGTATTCTCTACTAATAATATATCAAGGACTCTTTAATTCTATTTAAAGTAATGCCATGATACCGGGCGTTGGTATGGACCTACTCTCTAATGTATGAGTATCGAAATGAAGCGCTTAAACCGATCAAGTGCACCAGCTACCTTTTGGCCAAGATTTAGACGCGGACGACGTTTTACTGGGTATGACTGCAACCCGATTACCCTGAAGCTCCAAGTCATGTGATCTGTCATACTTAGAGCTACTCCGACACGTCAGCTAGGGTAGCACCTAAATGCAGCGAGGCTGGCTGGCTGCATGGGCCACTTCTCAGTGAGTGGCATTGACCCCGCGAGGTTATACTTCCCGTTAATTGGAAGTCAATTGTTGCGTGGTTGGCATGAATATTGGATTCTCTATCAAATAAAAGGGGAAAATGGCGATTGAACCGCAGCAGCACAATGCTGTTACGTGTACGGAAAATATAGCAATGCTACATCTTCTTCACTCTATTCCGTCCCAGCCGTTTTCGAACCCTAAATCTGGTATACAGACGAGAGAAGCCGGATATTCTCTTCCCTTCGACGAAGAACGAAGCTTGGCTACTACCATTGCCTTTTTATCACAAATAAGGCACGATACGGAGCATATACCGGCAGTGTGTCTCCAAGAAATACCCGAAGAAGATTCTTTAAAAGTACTACTCGCTATTAATAGAGCAGACACTTCTATTAAAGGCAGACACTATGCTTCACAGATAAAAAGTGGTTTTGATGGAATTGCGGCTACCCTTCAGGGCGCGAATGGTAAGGCCCTATACCATATACCTTATTATGATCACTCTAACCGCAACTAGTAGATCAGTCTCGAAATATCGAAAGAACTGTCTTCAGACAAATCATAGCGCTTTGTAAAAGTCGGATTCTTTATCGTATGCGATTCGTAAAACCACGAGGAAGGAGGACAATTATAGACGACCTACAAAGAATTGTAGATCACCTCCACAAGAACCCGTGCAAGAACGTGAAGGAGTTCTTAGAAATGGCCAAAAAGGCTATAAGGCTTGCTGTTTCCTGGAAGAAGCACCAAACTAATCCGGCATTAGAGGAACTGGTTGATGCTATAAACTCGCTTCGACAAACCGACAATTATGAGGATATTTTAGGATCCATTCCTCAACGAGTGGTTGATGTAGATCATGTAATCAACATGACCTTTAAAGTTTCCAGATATCGCGAATCTGCTACAGTTTTGTTTGAAGCAGCGCGCAAGTTCCCCCGCGTACGAAACATGGGGGTTGATCTGGCCGAATTGCCAACGGATGCTTTCAGCCGACCTACAATCAGTAGCGACTACCGTCCAAGTATGTATTCGACGATATCTCGATGTCAAAATACGAAATACTCTCCAAAAGATGTCAAACGGATGTGTGACCTACTCAAGCTATCACCGGAGAAAGCGAGCGCTCGGTACAACGATGGGGTGAAGGATAATTTGGAAAACTCAAAAGTCCATGCGGAGATTCAGCTTCTTTACTACTGCCAAACCACGATCAATGGGAAGGCACTTCTACCTCGAGTCATTTGCTCAAGTAAAAGCGCCTGCTGGCTTTGCAACTCTTTTATCCTTTTCCATGGAAAATTCCATATGCCACGCTGTCACGGGAAATTGTATCCGAAGTGGCGCCTACCCAATCTCCATGATGACTGGTGTAACGAAACCGCAACAAGCTTCAACCAGCACCTTGAAGGCTTACTGGCAGAAAGTCTAAAAATCTTGTATATCAGAAAAGCAAAAACCGAGTATCGTGACCCCATAGAGAGTGACCTGAGTACTTTGAAATGGCCATCGGCGCAGTCAAATAGTAGCGAGCTTTTGGATGGTGTTTCTAGCGAAAAGAAACTACAACAGCTCAACGCTACCGTACACGAAATCCCCAGATCACTCGAACAGATCACTCCGTCACGCCAATACGAAGTGATCCCAGAGGAAGAAACAGCTGTTGAAGGCGCAGCACTTGAGAACCACGTGACTGCTGAATACCATGCCTCTGCTTCCCTCATCTCAGTCGAGGTTTCAGGCATCCCGGCCCAGGATGAACAGCCCGATGTCGCCGTATGCGATAATCTCGAATCTTCTGGACAGATCGCAAAATCAAGTCAAGATGGAATTATTCTAGAGCAAGAGATGTCACCCAAAGATGCAGCAGTCAAAGATCATACGGTTTCTGGGGACTATTCCTCTGCGTCGCCCGTTTCTACAGTGGTTGTGAGTATTCCATTGGACGCTTGTGCATCGCCGGAGGAGAGCTCTCAAGAATCCCAGAAGAAGGCCAGGTCCTACAACATCACGCTAGGAGAAATTTCTCCAGTGTATTCCTCGGGTCCTTTACAGCTTCAATTTGAATACACAAGCGCCAATTGGCAACAAAAAGGCAGTGGAAATTCTCGAAAACAGCTCTCATGCACAACGGAATGGCTTTCGCCAAAACATGCCGAGCAGCTTAAGTTGGAAGGAGTGATTGCTATTGATGCTGACTCCCTGATGAGAGAGGAGATTTCACACATCACAGACGCCTCTAACAACATCTATCTGAGACTTGGAGAAGCTGTACTCAGAGTGACGATGGACTTGTGTGATGATCCCAATTGCGGCTCTCCGACCCGGGGTTGAGATGTCTTTCTATACTCGTATGCGGTTGCCCGTCTGTTTGACCTGTTTTGGCTTATAAATGAATTTAAATTCATTAGAGCCCCCTAATATCGAGCTCACTCAGTTGGATAATATTTCTATCTATCTAGTTACGTGTTTACTAGGCTAAGGACCTAATGTAGGTAATATAGTGCGATTTGCGAGCATGCACTGTATCTTACTCCCCCCTTTTGTAAACTAGGTTACGGGTCACTTCAAATACCAACAAGTAATCATCACATTAAATCTTATTTCTATCTAGGATAATATTTCTATATGCATAGCAAGCCATAATGAGTACAAGAAAGCCTCGTAGGCAGGCCCAACACGAGATGCAATTTGGAATAAACCTACCACTTTCCAACTCATCTCAACTTATACCTATCTACCTGGGGTGTACCTGCATCCGCCTAGGTAACTCGAGTCACATTTTCTAGGGCCTGGGACTTTCTAGAAGAAGCATATTAATGCTGAGGGGTTAGGTAGAAGAGAGAAGGGTATTAAAGTTAAGTCATAGCTTTATCGTCTAGAAGACCTACTGTCACATCTTCTGGAATGGAACAAAGAATGTGTTGTGTATATAAGCATACGTATCAGTTGATGATAGATTAGACTCTTCGCGTAACAACGAATGTTTATCACTACCCTATACTCAGGTCATGACACCTACTTAGGTACTTACCTACTCCCTCCCCCTCTGCCAGAGCACCTGTAGGTATGCTTCTATCAGGGTGACCTACTGCAGGTTAAAAGGTTAAAAGAACTACTTAGACTAGGGCAGAACCTTATTTCCTCGTTGCTGTGGTACGCATTATCCAAATCAAAACATCATCTGAAGTAGCTATCAACATGGCTGCCTAGGTGATATTCAATAACACAACACGACTTAGCACTAATTTCTATCTTGCCTTACCTACCTGGTACTTAAAGAGCCATTGATCTAGCATTGTTTTTACACACAGCTCGACCCAAACACCTTTTTTCCTATTTCCCATCATCACCATTCTTGCAACTTTTCCGGCTTATTTCACCATTTCTTGATATCAAATTACTTCAGTATCGATACTCGACACTTGCAACTCGGGTTCCCTACCTTAGTTATAATTTATTTGACACCCATCATCATTTTCGACTTTTCTATCCAGAGTGGTCGACATTTGACAGTCAACACGCCAATCTATTACGACGACGACAGGAACAACGCCATTATCTTTGTGGGTGTTAGTACCATTATCATAACAATTCCAAGAGCACCTAGCCCCGTCTTTCTCAATTTATTTTCAAGTCACTCTCGGACTGGGGGCATCTTTTCTCACATCCACTCTAGACTGTGGTTTCAGTTACCTGCCACACCTGACCTCGACAACCAAGACCTTCGACGTGTTGCACATCGCTACTTTTCAAGATCCAGCTCTCGACAAAGCCGAAGCCCAAGGAAACTGCACACAATTTTTTATAACATCACTAGCTGCCATCTGAATAGGTATACTTTGCCCCTCTTCCCGGAACTATATCACGAAGGTTGCATCCTCCATCCCCTCCCTATTATCATCTTCCAGCTAATGGGCAACTCCTTCCTACCACATATAAGCTAAAAATACTAACAAGGGGACACAGAGGTTCAGCCAAGTTCAGCATAATCTGCTCGAATTGCTTCTGCGGCTATCCGCGGTTTACCGAGCACTGCAATGCCATGCATCCACCTCTTCTATACTGCCCTCGCAGCACGCAGTTCAAGTTTCGCATCGTTGGAGAAAAGGAGTGCCGTTTTTACTTACACTACGCTCCTTTCTCACACCTTGGAGCTGACGGTGACAATACTGTGATCCCCGTCAACCCATCCGGTGCTTTCCCCGTCATCGAGGCAGTTACCCGTATTCCCTTTGTGGAAAATTCTGCTGCTGGCGGGGTTGCAGAGGCTCGTACATCCCCACAGAATGCGCCTGTCGAACGTTCAACATCATTTCGAGAATCCGACATTGGGCACGGCCATTCGGCTCCAAGTGGGCAAACTAATCGGTCCAATGACTATTCTGGAACTGGCTCGAGCGGTGCTGCACAACCTACCCACGCATATGCACCCGCACATAACCAGAACATGAGCCGTCCATCGTGGAATCATAGCAATTTCGCTTCTCAAACCCACAATCGACCACAATGGCAGGCTGCGCAGGGTAGGGAGAACAACAATGCAAGGAACCACAACGGCATCACAGGCTCAACGGCCCGAACAAATGGACAACCGCCGCCTTTCATGGGATATTACGCAAATAGGGGCTATCCACAAGCTCCCCCCAACTTTCAGCATCAAGCCCAGAGAAGCCATCAGCATCAGTACTACCCATATCAAGCGGCTGCAATGCCGCCCTTTCGGGAATTTTGGGGCCGCCCCCCACCTGGACTTACCTTGCCAGTCCAAGGTTCGAATCATTATCAGTATCAGGGGAGCGCTTCTTTCCCCCTTTCTCTTTCCCATCTTGGTTCACATAACCCTCCGCCCGACAGTCACAGCAGCGTTTCCAGGTTTAACCAGTTCAACCGGGGTACAAGCAACCAGCCACCCTGCAACTCGCAGCCTACCGTTTTCCTGGCCCAATTGTGGAATCCGCAGTCTCTACATGAGTCACCCCAAGCGAACCTAGAACAACTTCAACGATCCAATGACAGAGCGTATTATAATCACCACGATCACGGTCGTACTCAAAGCGCCCCTATTCACGGCGATGAGGAGATCAACACAGAGACTAGTTCTCCATCTGTTTACAACTCCACGATGCAGGGCGCAGCGGGGCCCCGTGACGCCACGCGGAAAGGAAACAGCCCTTGCCATCGGCCACGCAGTTTGTCGGAGTCCCTTCTCTCGCTAGTACCTGAGAGTGATATCTCTCCGCTCGACATCCAAGGAGGTCAACATCAATCAGACAACCATCATCATGAGCCAAATGTCAACAGTAAGGGCAAAGAAGTTATGCAGAGCCCATCCCCGACTCATGTTAACGCGTCACCGCCCACTTCCTCGGCACAGCCTACTATGGCTACGGGTCCCTGCAACGAAGATCGCGGCACGTCAAACAACACGTCAAATGTCTCGCCCTGTAGTGAGGCACCTCCACAGACTTGGGCCGACCTCCTTCGAAATCCGTCTAAACCTGGCCCAGTTCAACGAAAAAAGTCCACCAAAATCGAAGTGAATGAAGATATGAACCAGCCGTGTCCTCCTCCAAATTCTCCAATAAGCCCTAACTCGACGATTTTTGGACTAGCACAATCACTAGAAAAGCTAGATTCTCTCTTAGAGGGCCCATACATCAACTGCTCATGCTCAGGGTGTGGGCCCGCAACCCCCAAGTCTACATCTACGGGGGCAATCAAGGGGACCAGCAGCATTTGCAGCACGACGTCAGACAGCTCTGCGGCTATGACTAAAACCACGATGCACAACGCACCCAGCGAGGCAGCATCGAGGCGAGCTTCTCAGATCACTTTGGAAACTCAGTGTTCCGATCCCGCCATTTCTGCTCCGCCAGCACAGTCTACAGAGCCGACTCAGACTTTGCAGACTGCCCCGATGGTAGCTGCATCAGTATCAACGGAGCACCGACCGCGCCTTTGGAGCCAACTACTCAAGAAACCAGGCAGTTCGACGGAGACCTTACGTCTCAAGCCCAGATCCGAGAGTAGTATAGACGAGGCAAACTGGCCATCTCTCGGATCATGTGGCCCAAATGATACGCGAAAAAGGAATCGATCCTCGTGAGGTCGATACTTCATACATGATTTCAAGAACATTCTGCTATTTCAGTTGATTGATTTGACATTCTTCTTCTTTTACTATTTCTTTTCAATCATTTTTTTTTTTTCGGTCTTCTATTCGTTTTCTTTTTGGTCAATTCCCTCCCACCCACATTCTGACTTCAGTCAAGATAATTTGTTTCGATTCAGACGCATTGTATTATGTCCCCAATGTTTGGATTTCTGGTTTTCCACGTTGATTTTCGAGCTGGTATGAAGATAAACGAACTGATGGATATAACGAGAAACGAAAAAGATAAAACGAAAAGGAAGAAAAAAGGAAGGGGGAAAAGCTAGAATGCTTCGGGGCATTGCTGCTTTCTGCTGGATAGCGTTTCAAAACAGCGGGAAGGGGAAGACGGGGAATCAATGTTTGTTTTCTTGGAGAGGGCCCGCGTCGGCTTCGATGTCGTGTGTAGAAAAGGCCTCAATGTCACATTACCTGCCTTTCGATATGAACTTGTATAAATACAAGCACGCGTACACACTCATGCACTATAATCCCCATGAATTATGATAAAGTCGTGCATGACAGACAGCGTGACAAGCGACGTAAACCCGCAGTATCCTAGATAAGAGTTGGTGGCTTTTATTACGTGTATTGACTTGATACTAGCAAAACCTCTAAATGAAGGCTGCCAACGTCACGGACAGTTTGCAGGTATATGAGACAAGATTTATAGGGAAATCACCCGAATATAGTAAGTTAGGCAGAAGTTTACAGAATATTACCATAAGTCATTAGACGTACTACGAAGCCGCGGGTGCAACATCAATGTGAGACAATGTGATACTCAGAGGGACGTCGAAGGAAATTCAGTACAATCTCGGTCGGTATAATATGTACGATACTATACAAAAATCCAGATAAATGGTAGGCTCCATCTACCTAAGAGCTGTTTAGGATGGCAAGGCAGATAAGTTCGTAGGTGAACATCAATAAGGGGCGAAGCTGTAAGGTCCCATATGGCATCCATACATATTTACAACTCCTTTTTTGCACGACCAGCATAGCATTAATAGCCACTGGTTTCTAGACCCTTCTCTAGTTTTTGTATTTCCTGTTGTGGGTGGCGGGGGGATCATGCGGCCATGGCATGGAGGAAAGCCCCCATTCATGGGGTATAATGCGAGGCGAAAGCCGATGATTCGAAACAGGTTCAGTCAACGCGAAAGGAGTATGATTTCATAGGGTCAATTGGATTTTTGAAACAGGATAATGTGATGAACGCAGGAGAATGAATCAAAGCGGGTTAGGGGCCGACTGCGAGAAGTTAGGCGAGCTAAAACATGGTATTCATTCTGTCTCAAAGTATGGGTCATATTAGCCTTGGACTAACAAAATTTACCATCATGATAGAACGTCTATGTCCGCCTCTATCTATCAAAATTCAAGATTCAGAGTTGCGACAGCTTCACTGCAGAACTTTCCTGTGCTTATTGAGTAGTATCATTTTTTTCTATGTCTGGTAGAATACCGAGTTTGACACGGTGTGCAAGGAGCTGCAGGGTAACTACACCTCTGAGGCAATAAGATTTTACTTCTTAGCAAGACTTTGGCAATATAGGGCCTAATGGTATACTCCTGATTACTCTCTGGCCCAAACCCATAATCTTACTGACGAAACCGAAGGATCACCGTTCTTTCGTCATGACGATTTCGGGGTCAGGGTCAAGCCCTTCGAACGGAAGGTCCCTGGGGAGTATAGCAATATGTAGCTACTTTGGTGCTGCAGTGTGATTTCATTCTCATGTCGCAATCCTGGAGCTCACTAACTAAAGAAAGTCATAAAAGAGCCACGTTCTTTCAAATCTCCTATATTCCTTTTCCGCCACAGGCTAACTCCATACCATACTTTGGCCTATAGAAGGCCCCGACTCAATCGGCGTTTTCCTCTGCTACTATCCCGGCGATAAGAAACCATCCGCGTCTCTGTTTGGTGATGGTGTCATGGTGTCAAGCGAAAACGTAAATATTCTTCAAGGCCATGACCGCTTCGCACAACTCATGAAACCAGACAACGCCGCGCCCAGGGGAGCTGCCACTAATGCGCACTGCGACTTGTGTGGGACGCTCATGCACCGCGGTTATTAGTGGATTCCCCGATATGATCGTCCTGCGCACCAGCACGATCGAAGACACCAGCCTCCTTGAGACTAAGTTTCGACCAAGGACTGAAATATTCACAAAATATTGGCCCAGCTGGCTCTAGGGCTGTGAAGGAGCGAGCCAGCTCCTCAAAACAGACTTACGATTCCGGGATCCGGTCGGATAGCGCCTTACATGGCGAATGAAAATACCTGTGGCGTTTTCAGAGGAGGGGAGAAGGTATTTTCCGAATGCTGTCTTGATGAGTAACCATAATATGAAGCTCATATTATACTGTGTGTAGGCTAACGGGCTACGGGGGCCCGGAAATTCGAACGAGGGTCGCCAATCCTACAGCCGACAATTAATATGTAGCTAGTTTCACGCCTCATGCACGAGGTGCACGCATTATAATCGGCACCAGCGGGCTTAAAAGCCACCAACTGCTATGGTACTGATTTCCGCCTTTTCCCTCTTATCATCGCTCTTATCGTCGGGAGAGTCGACCGACCACAAGAAAACGGAGACCTAACTAGAGTTGCAGTGAAGCGACGGGAAGCATTAGCCATTCCTACATGATGACCCTACGCCTCATAGGACTCTAGCCATTTCGATCTCGAAAGGAAAATGAGCGCTGAATCATCTCATGTGCGTCGTTACTTAGATATCCTAGGGCTCTTGGATCTGTATCAGAGGATAGTAAGGGTTGTTGAGTTTACTGTCTTCTCACCTTGATATTCCCAACCCCCTTCGTCCCTAAACAGTCCTGGGTACTTAATATATGGATAGTAGTGCATTTTGTTAATCATATAGTCCGACACCCTCGATTCATAAATTTACTGTGAGAGCATCTATCTGCCGAAGAGTGCGGCAGTCATAAATCGACCTTATCTAGGGTCCCGGAGGCGCCCAGGAACAACCATCGATGCAGGACCGGGTACAGGTACCGACCTATTCATAATATGGGAGCGGGCGGTTGGTCAGAGAGTGCTTTGAACAGGGCTTTTCTGCGATATCATGTGGGGCATCCATGCTCTTGTGCCACGGGTCCCCCTTGTGCCAGTTAGGAAAACGGCGTTGATTGCTAGGTTGGATCCAATAGATAGCAGCAAATTTAAAATTGAGCATGTGAAAATCCCTAAAGAAGGGGGTGGCATCTGGAATAGTGCGCAGCGCTGAGGCTGACTAATTGGACAGAGGGCGTTTCTTTAGAAGCGGCCAAAATAATTGCCGGTGTATCGGTCGGCCATTAGGCCTCACCGTTTATTCTCACGAGCGACAAGGAAGAAGTTGACGTCGGAGCAATTTCTATAACATGCAGCATGCAGTTTGGACATGGCGTTGTCACATGATCGTATCTACGACGAGAGCTAGTGTAGTGCGACGACCAATAGAACCCGGTTACTGATGTAGGTACCGCCGAAGCCCTGATGTGGCCGTTCCTGGATCTGGTAGGGCAATGCAGGCAAGCCCCTCCTACCTATATATCCCTTTGGTTGGCTCGTTCAGTCAATTGCCCGAAGAACCAAGTCTACTATCAGTCGCTTTTTCCGGGTCTTGTTTGGGTTTGTATACAATCAATGGAAGAAAAAGTGAAGGAAAAAAAAGGTGAAAAGCGCATGGCATGTCATCAGGAGCGTAATGTTTCCACTTGATAGTTAGCTCGGTTATATCGAACATAAAGAGGCCGAGGAATTGAATACATGGATGATGATAACTTGCTGCAGAGCCGGTTAAAAAGCAAAATGGCCAGATACCGTATCATATCGTTCTTTTCGTCCGTTCGTCTCGTCTACGTTCCGGCCTGCAGGGATCGGTCATATCGCAATTGTGAGCCGTCGATTCTTTTCATAATGACACGCCCGTGTTGTTGTTTCGCGAAGAGTGAGGTGAGCGTGACCGATAAAAGGAGTTTGGTCCACAGAAAGCGAGGGCTGCTGTTACGATTGGGGCTGATTGTCTGGTTCTCTGCCCAGGTGTTCAGCACATTGTGACTCTAGATGACGTCGATATGCTTCTATCGGCGGCCTCTCGCCTATAGATACTGCGTTTGGGCTGCAACGCCGTATTTACAAGCCAGAATACAGGTTTGTTGTTTGCCGTGGTTATTGACGCGAGACAGGGTTGAGATTTCAAGGATGGTAGGACCGGTGGCAAATAGTTGATCATTGACAAGGTCTGCGCCACAGCATATTGCCACAGCTCTGGAGTCACGATACCTAGGTACTTTTAGAGGGGAACTTGGCCACTTCGCTTCGGCGCCAAGGTGCCAATCGAGGTGTGGCTTGTGAGAACCGACCCCATAAATGGATGGTATACGAGGCTTTGAGACTACTACTTCAGATCATTCGTGCCCTAAATGGGCTTAAAAAAAATGAAAATCTTACCTCGTGAGGTTCTATTACTTGCCCATGGGAATACCTAAGTAGTAATGATTTCCAGCAACCAAGTAGAGGTTAACTGTTCGTCGTGAAGGACTGTGGCTCGCCACATCGTTCGTCATCTATTGCGCGAGCAAGCAGTCCCGCCCTGGCGGTTCGGTCCCGTCTTGGCCAATAAAATGTCAAACCCACGCCTAGACGGGGCATAACGAACCGCAAAGCCTGCTCGGCCGTGGGCTAGATGTCTCATCCAGTGCCTCAACTACCTACCGTAGAATTTTCCATAAGCACGACCCATCATCTCCACCCATAGGTCCATCTGGAGTCGGACAAGGGCGCCGAATTTGCTGTGGTCCCCAGTTAGCGTTTGTAGGCTCGACGGAACAAGTCGGCTTGGATGTTTGGGCAGGTGGACGGCAATGCTGGGTTGTGGTTCGTGAGAGCCAAAGAAGAGCCCAATAACGCCGGTGTGATGTGAACGCCCCGGTGGGCATCGGTGTTCTCGGGAGGGGCAGCGAGGTTGCCAGTAATTTTGAGAATTCCCGATGCAAGAAAGCCTGTCCAAGAAACGTGAAATAGGTAGTTCTGTACCATGACGCTTGTCAGGGTAAACAATACGTTATTATTTACGATACAGACGCAATAGATCAGCAGTGAACCTATTTTTAAACTAGTCAGGTACTATAGGGATACAAGGCTCAATTTTCGTAGTCCTTCAGTTTCCGGATATGCTAACGGTTGAGTACGCATCCGTAAATGAATGTAGATCGTTGATATCCTGTTAAGTCATGTCTACGTAGGTGGCGCCGGCCGGTATTTCCGTTCAGACCGCAGTAGAGAACTCAGAGAAGGGAAAACAGTCTACAAAGTATTGACCGTCGACTATGCACTACTGACCGAGATGTTGAGGCTGCTTTGATGGGTTCCACAGTTTAGTCTCAATAGGGACTGCATGCAAGTAATGGCTAGACGCTAAACTACATACCTTGGCTTTTGATGTCCCCCTCGTTCCGGGCGGCCCGCATATCGCTGGAGCTAGGATGGGGCGTTTCCGCAGATTGAGACTATAACGTACCTACTCAACTACTATTTGGTACTTAGGTATGGAAATGCGTACCCGAGCCCTATCTAGGAGACAGTGGACCGATTTGAAGGGTTCGATGCATAAGAGAGGATCGACAAGGAGACGCGATCCAGAACCCAGCCCAACGAAGCCGACCCAGACGCCGAACGTAAAAAACGGTAGTAGCTAAAATGGGGAGCTGCTGCAGCCTATCAGACACGTGTAGGAGCTTTTGCTCCGGCCTCACTACTTAGTACATACTCTGCGATTACACAAGACGGAAAAAAAAGGTAGTATTTGTGAAGTATGATTGTGAGTATCGCTTGTTGGCTGTTTCGACAATGAGGGAGGCTATTACTCTGGCTTGATTGGTGCTCTGGCTGTAGGCTGTCAGTTACGAATGCGTGCCGCTTGCCACAGTTGCCCATCATATAGGCTCTCCAAATCTGATGTACTTGTTGGTCCACAGTAGCCATCGACCGGAATATGTGCGATCGCCCTCTTCTATGATATCTTCAATAATCCTCTTGTGAACCAAAGGACGCATCCTGTCGGGTTCTAGCCACGATTAACGGATGCTACGTCGCATCACTATCGGGTTATACTTGTAGCACAATAGGGCTCCTTCGCCACACTATATACGTCCTCGCTGTCTACTTGCAACGCGCTCGGTCCACGGCTTAATGTGCAGTGAGCATGTCTCGGAGTGCCCTGTTTGTGGGAAAGAATATCTCGTATTCGTCGAGTTTTGCCGGTACTTTCACCCGCCTTTGTTGCGATGCCCTATGGGTACGAGCCAGGAAAATGAAGAAATGGAAGAAGGACGGTGCCCGAGTCCAGTATGCCCATATAGCCGCACAGGAGGCTGTAACGTCAGTTGATCTCGAAACGGAGCTGTCTAAACTCTTCGACAAGACTACTCTCCGCGGACTTGAGAGTACCTACAATTTTCGAACGCTGCCGGCGCCAACTTCGACGAACTGGTCTATTCCTTGGTAACTCGGAATCTCAAACTCGTACTTCTTCGCGATTGCCGGGGAGACGAAACTGTCGACCCGTCAGTCTCGACTGGTATATTCACATAGTAGTAAGGATACGCACCGCCCTCCGATGAAATGTCGGCCTTTGAAGTATTGGGTCAAAGGCTTAGGTGCTGTGAGGCTAACCAGGTGTGCAGGGCTGAATTTGCTTCCTAGACCAGATTGTGGCGGGCCCGTCTCGATATCCCAGGAAGATGGAGCATCAACGGAAGTTACGGGGAGCTTCGTTTCTTCGAGAGCTTTGATCACTGCGGGGAACGGCTCCCGAACCTCACCCGAAAAGCTGAAGCCTTATCTGGATAAGCACTACGATAGTATGGCTATATGAATACGACACCTTACCAAAGACGGCATCAACGATATGGTCTGCTGATTTTACGGCCGACGTGAAGTCGTCCACAAACTTGACTTCTAGGTCTTCCAGTTGCTTAGCAAGTCGCTATGCAAAGTCTCAGTATCGGTGAATTTCAACAAGAGAGAGCAAGTCATGTGTTCAATGAGACAGGAGCCTTGTTGGAATTTGTCAGAAGGATAACAGAAAGATTATAGAGAGATCCGGTCCTCATGGTGGGGTAGAATCATAGATTAGAGTTACAAGATCATAGTGTAGCATAGCAACATACTTCTATGTTGAATTCATATAGATGAAATATTGTCAAGGGAGGGAGGGACGGTTCCGTTTACGAAATGAAGTTTACACATACCTGATAAAGCTCGTTCTTGCTACGCTTCGGATAATAAACCGAGGGTTGATATCCACTGCAACACTCGGGGTCAGTTCTTGTCACTTTCAAGGAAGCCGTATGAATTTGGTCGGAAAAGCATCAAAAGGCAACCAACCGAAAGGGGGAGAAAATGACTCCTGAAATTACTTACTAATGCCGAAGATGGCGGGCAGCGACAAGGCCGTCACCACCTGGTTTTGTTAGACGATGTCCATTCAATACTGCATTGGATAGACCGGTCGCCCCTACCGTTGTTCCCAGGACCACAGGCTACAAGTATTCTGCTGCCTTTGTTCGGCGGGTGTACATGGTAAACTAAGAAGGCCATGTCAGCAACAACCCAAGGGTCGGGCTTTATGATAAGTTTGTAAGCTTACTAACTTGCGAAACTGATAACCCCGCGAGCTCCATGAGCTGGTCAATGGAGAAAGCTCCGGTGCTCATAAGCTCCTGATCTAGGGCAGCAGCCGCTTTGGCTGAAAGTGTCTATAAGAGAAGCATAGCGTGAATCAGAAAACTAAGTCATAGGCAGACATTCTTCTAGGGGTCTCACTTTCAGAGCCATGGTAGATGCAATTGGCGATGATTCACAACACAAAGGGGGATGAATGATCAGGAAATATATGCACCGATGATGATGGTGATCGTGGATGGTGACGACAACGAGAGAAGTGGTGCTACTGGGTAAGTATGTAGGGCAAGCTAGGTAGGTACCTAGCCTATAGGTATGCTCAACTGACATCACTGGAGTAGAATACCGGAGCATGCTCCGAGGGCGCATCTTGCTGATTGGCCAGTAAGAGTTGATCTGCAAGTTTAGTGGACCTATGTGTTGATTGGTTGAAGCGGATCAATCCGATTCCCGGCTCCGCCAAAATTATTGATCGCGACGGTGTGGTAAGGTAGGTACCTACCTGTACCTGGACCTGGACTCGATATCAGCTCCATCGCAATATTGACCACAACCACTATGGTCGTCAAAATCAGACTGGCGCGCTTCGGCCGCAAAAACTCGCCTTTCTATAACATAACTGTCGCACATGCGAGGTGAGTTCAACCGACCCGCCATCCTCTCACAACGATCAACCAACCGATGCCCTCCCCCAAACTGTAGGACGGCGCGAAATAGCAAGCCTCTCGAGGTTATCGGCACATACGATCCAGTCCCCAGGCCAGACCCGTACGATGATTCAGGGCGGTTACATAAGGACATCAAGCTGGATGCGATAAGGGCGCGGTACTGGGTCGGTGTAGGCGCACAGCCAACAGATACCGTCTGGAGATTACTGTCCATGGTAGGAGAACGACGCTTCAGGGAGGTTTCGAACTGGCGAGGACGCTAACACGCCTTACAGCTCGGGATTATGGAACCGAAATACCGCAACACGGAACCGCGTACACCCCCCGTTCTCCCCTGCGAAGCCTTACCACAACAAAATTCCCAATAGACGCTCATCCCGCGAGCGAAACGTGTCATCAACAGAACCATATTTGTTAGATATTATTTACAAAGCATTGAAAAGGCGTTGGCGAACATATCAGTCGGCATGTACGGTAGAGGACCGAGGAGATCCAATAGGACCAGAACCACACCCAAGGTGATTAGTGAAATTTCAATGGGTTAGTCGGAACTATGAAAGGATGAGCCATACTAATGTCGTTTCTCGACTACTATGTCTCTGTATATCAAAATCAGGAGTCTCGGTTCGCTCCCATTGGTGAACGGGGCGAATTCACAATCAAGCGAGGATAGCTGGTCACTTCGTGTCCATGAGGACTGACCAAATACAGACGAAGTCTGCAGTCTGAGAACATATCAAATATAAACTTAAATATTGTATTGTATAGTCCGTGGTGTTTCATATATTACGCGCAGGTTCTTTCATTATCAATGATGTGAACAAGACTAAAACACTGTGGGAGACTATATGTCTGATTTTTTTCCCCTTTGGTAGTTATAACGCCAGCAATTAGATAGATGGTATCTAGGCCTTCAAGAGATCCATACATTGGCTATACACAGGAGCAATGATCACTCGCAGCGACTTCTTTTGCTAATTTCCTACCAATTTAGTAAATTGCATCTTTACTCGACGGCAGCATCTTCGAAGACGACTAAAACCGTTCCAGCCTTGCATTTGTCCTTCAGGAAAAATTAGTCATGTGTTTTCACCTTCAAGCGGAAATCTACCTACACCCTCTTTATGGGCCAGCCGTTTGATTATACCATCTTGTGGGGATCGAATAACTGTTTCCATCTTCATCGACTCGATTCTAATTATCGTCAGCAGTCATTCTTAGAGGGTGAAGTAGTAAACTTACACAATAAGAGGAGCACCTTTGACAACCTTGTCGCCCTCCTTCACCTCGTTCTTCAAAATCTTACATGGCATTGGGGCCGCCACAGAGGCGGTCGCCTCTTTTAGACCCAGTGCTTTCTCGTACCATGTTGGTGAGACTAAAGATAACTCGGTCTTGCCGCCGTGTTGAAAGACGGTTATCTTATTGTCATTGTTCGCGTCTTGTACCATAGTCGTGTCAATCCTAGTCTCCGGAAAAACAGTTGCCAAGGTCGCTTTCCCTGCACTTGAGATTGATGAAGATGCGATATTCTCAATAATCTGAGACCCTTCGTTCCCCCGGGTGATCTTGGCGTTAAAAACCTGGTTGCCCTTCTGGACTATGCTAACCTCTACTATTTCCCCTTCTTTCTCATTCAGCGCATCTAGGGACTTGAAGAAAAGCCTCCTCTCCACACCACGGCCGAACCCCAGAGGCCCACCATGGGGTAACCCGACTGATGCGGGACTCAAGGCTAAGAGACCTAGCGCTGCTTGCACGTATACCTCAGGCTCGACTATTATAGGATTAAAAAGCTCAGTCCTCCATTTTTCGATGAATCCCGTCTCCACGTCACCTCCGATGAAGGCCGCAGACTTGCAGAGGCGCTTCAAAAACTCTATGTTGGTGCTTAAGCCGACGACTTCGTAATTCCGTAGAGCTAGTTCCATCTTCCGGATCGCCGTCTCCCGGTCATCGCCGCGGACGATCAGCTTCGCAATCATTCCGTCGTAAGCTTCTGTAACTGTGTCACCTTCGACGAAACCGGCGTCTATCCGAACATCCTCGTCGACCTCCGGCGTAGTGAGATGAACAAGCTTTCCAGAATCTGGTAGAAAACCCCTTTCGGGGCTTTCGGCGTATATCCGAGCCTCAATGGCTGCGCCCCTCTCCTGTATCCTCTCCATGATCTCTTTTTGGGTTAGTGGGAGCTTCTCGCCAGCAGCAACTCGAAACTGCCATTCTACCAAGTCTGTTCCTGTGACCATCTCGCTCACTGGGTGTTCGACCTGCAGACGAGTGTTCATCTCCATGAAATAGAATTCGCCCGAATCCTTGTCAAGGATGAATTCAACAGTGCCAGCTCCAACATAGCCCACCGCCAGAGCGGCGGTTCGAGCCTTTTCCCATAGATCAAGTCTCGTTACATCGTCTAGGTTTGGGGCGGGTGATTCTTCCAAGATCTTCTGATGTCTTCTCTGAACACTACAGTCTCGTTCACCTAGCGCCACACAGTTGCCGTGCTTGTCGGCGAAGACTTGCACCTCGACATGTCTCGGCCGTACGATATATTTCTCCACCAGCATAATCTCACCGCCTTCGCCGAAAGATGCCCTAGCCTCGGCTCGCGCGCTTTTTAATTGCTGTAAAAACTCTCCCTCTTCCATGACGATACGCATACCCTTACCGCCACCGCCCTTGACACTCTTCAAAAGGACAGGAAACTTGACGTCCTTAGCGTGATTTAGTAGCTCCATCTCTCCCTGATCAGACCCATGGTACCCAGGAACGCACGGAACCCCGGCCTTAATCATGATCTCCTTACTCCGTGCCTTATCTCCCATGTCAGCCATGGCCTGCGCAGGTGGGCCGACGAAGACAATCCCCTCTTCCTCACATCTCCTTGCAAATGCAGGGTTCTCGGACAAGAAGCCATACCCAGGGTGTAATGCTTGAATACCATGCTGCTTTGCCAATCGAACTATCCGGTCACCATCGAGATACCCATTGGGGGCTCCAAGGCCTATGGAGTGCGGTGAACATGCAGCATGCTGTGATGAGGCATCCGGGTCGGTATATAATGTAGTTGTCCGGATACCTAAGCGATTTGCAGTCTTGTTGATGCGCAAGGCGATCTCTCCACGGTTTGCTATGAGAAGTGAGGTGATGGGTGTAATCTGAGGTTGACCTGACAGGCTAGTTGATAGATGACGGGGAAAAGCACGCCGACGAAGATATCGAGGTTTAATTGACCGCATGGTGAATGACGATACCCCTAGTAAGCAAAACTACAGCACTGAAATGAGTCAATTGGCTAGAGCTCGAGTATGAAAGAATGTAGTAGAGGAGACAAGGCCATTAAAGGTCAGCCGGTACATCCCTCTCGATGATGAATGAAGATGCCGCGACTAAGCGATGAGGTGCAAGGCCGGTTAAAGCCGCTGTAACCAGTGATTAAGCCGATTCTGGGGAGTGGCCCGAGCTCCAATTTTCCCCAGGTAAGTTTAAGTAGGTACTTAGGTATCTACACTACACCTACCGCCCAGGATCCACTTCAACGTGCCAAGACCTATATTTATAGCGTACTAGTCCACTAGCTCCCATTAGTCCGGTACCTATCTCCTATCATTATAGGTACCAAGGTACTTAATTAGGTACATATGTAGTCGGTAGGTCCTCTAGTGTACCTAGTAACCTTAGCCCAGTGGGTGGATTCATAATGAACCCCTCCAAATAAAAACATCTTCCCATATGGCACCCGAGAGCCACTGTAACGAGAGTAACGCGCGCCACCATGGAGCAGATCTCACTCAATTACGAAGCCTCGGCCGGCGACACACACAAGCAGACTGTCAGCGAGCTTCCGCCTGATGTCGTACAATGCCTCGAGAATGCTCGATTCGTAAGAACATGCCTGCGTGACCGTCTTCTATAGTTCTTGCCCCTCACTGACGAGACCTCCCGATGCTAGCTCCATCTCGCGACATGCGTCGATAATCAGCCTCATGTATCATTGATGAACTACACGTACCTGCCATCATCACCGTATTCGTCCGCCCCGGCCATTATCATGACTACAAATCCCTCGTCCAAAAAGACCAATAACCTTCTCGCCAATCCGAATGTCTCCCTCCTGGTGCACGACTGTATAATACCCTAGTCCCCGTAATCCCAGAACAGCTTATGAACATCATACTGATGCCGCATATTAGGGGTCTCCCACCGCCCACCGACTCATAGCCGTCGCGCCTCGGGAGGATCGCCCGGCCCCGAACACCGATCTAGCCTCGCGTCTCTACTTATCAACCTCAACACCAGCGCCATGTCCAGTATCAGTGCGACGATAAACGGGACTGCCAAGCTTATTGCTCCCGGGTCAGATGAGGAAAAATATTACCGGGATCAGCATCTAGAGAATAATACCTTTGATTCGGAGGGCGTGGTAGCGTTCAATAGGCAGCCGCAAAGTCCCGTAGAAGACGGCGGCCGAGAGTGCTTCGTCGCCGGTGAGGAGGTGCAGGTGATACTTGTGCACATCGAGGATATACGGACAAGCGATTGGAAAGGAGGTGTTCGCGACTGGGTTTTAACATCAGAGGGTAATACCGCTGCTGTAAATGGCATCAGGTAACCTACACACATTACCTAGAATAGCACTATAGTCGCCGTCGCATTGTGAGGTTAGATAGGAACACTACCCAAAAATACGCCCACTCGGGGCGTTAATATCTAGTTAATATCCCGCCAATATAGGCCGGTCGCTCTCGTCTTTCATCCTTCTCTATACATTCATACCTCTTGAGTTCTCAAAAAATAGGTGTTAGTCACAAGATACCACCCAACCGAAGTAAGTCGGTCCATCATACTATTAACTCTAGGCATGAGACTAGTCACAGATTCAAAGAACGCCGATTCCATGTCGCATTAAGCTTAATAGGCGCAGATCATCCAACTACCTAAATGAAATGAGGCGTCTCTAGAGAGTGAAGCCACGCTTATGGGTAGTAATGATAATAGCACTTGCTACAGAACTTTCCCCAGGAGATACGCAAACTTAAGTGGCAAGAGGCCATCAAAAGGACTCTATAAGTGTCATTTTTATATCGAGTAAGCAAAGAGCCTATGACTTCAAAGTTCAGCCGCCGGGCAAGTGTAATTGCGGACTATGAGCGAGTCTCATTTCCTATGATTTCTCTATCTCAGAAAGCGAAATAAATAACAGAAAGAATAGCAAATTATGGTATTTCTATGTCGTTGCATTCAATTTCTGGTATCTCGAGCTAAACCTTTGTTAATCTGTACTTTTCGGCGCATTCGGAAGCATTGTACCTTTATTCCTTGCATTGTTATCTACACTAATTTCATCAACAAAGATCTTCGCTACACCTCACTCAATGAGGCCCTGCCTCTGATTGCCCTCACACCCGCTATCGAGTTCAGTTTCCGACGTTTCTCACCCCAGAGTTATGAATTTAGCATCTTTGAAGTCTACACGGTTACAATACAGACAACCTTAGAGCTATAAAACAGTCCGAAATGTCACGGCCACGTTCACCAGTATGTCAAACTCATAGCCCCCTTCCCCCTTTCGAGCCATTCGAAGGCAGGACATCACATACGATGTAGTTCCACATTAGAACGTCCGCGTGTCTTCCTCAACCCCCATCGATCCCGACACGTAATGGCACTCACTGATCCCTAGCTTGTAGTGGGCCGAACGGTTTAATGAAATCCTCAAGAAACCAAACCGCCCCTCAATCTTTAAGGAAAGTGGTAAGGATTGGCTTGCTTTAATATGATATCGCGATAGGGAAATATCATTCTCAGGCTTCGGGGGGGTTATATTCTGTCTACCCTAGAAAATGTTTTCGTTAAGATCTCGCTTAAAAGATAAATGCTAAGAGCCTCTGTGAAAGACCTAGAAAATTCGGGACTACCCCGTGGGAGAGGCCCGGAGCATTCTGGAATAGCCATAGATTGGCCGCGGAGACACCCGAAATTCTACAATGAACCTTTGCCGGGAGAGAATAGGGACGGTATACCCCATGATAATATTGAGTTTGACAGATTGTTCGTGAGTGAGCAGTATCAAAAGCAAGTACTGCTTGGTGCGCATACGTGGGAATTAGCAGCTCTGAACCGTTTCCTGGTAAGTGATTCTCCAAATTAATCTTGTCTTATAATATATAATCTCAAAATTAGGTACATAGTCTTTGTGCAAGCTATAATTATTACATCCTCAGAGCTTTCCTCGTTTAGGAGTTAGAAGCACTTGTAGATCGCTCGAGATAGTAATTACTAACCCCAAATGACGCAGTGGGCATCAAATGAATTCGGAATATTTTCGGGTGGCCACCTATCCTATGATAATCCGGAGTTGTTTTGGGAAGCATTTTCAAAACAAAGTTTTGAAGTAAACGAGACAAGGTGGTTCGAATTCTTACAGAAATACCGTTGGTATGACCTCTTCAGCGACCCAAGACGGCCAACAAGTCCGCCTTCCACAGGGGGACCCTGGACAGTTGACAATCCGAAGGTCTGGAGAAATTTGAGGATTTCCATCGAATTGGTAGATCGCATTCTTAAAGCACTTATAAACGATCGACACGACGGGTAAGTAGCTGATATGTACAAGAATTAATATCTCGAGGACCCATGGTCTAAATATGATAGGCATTAGGTTTGAGACCCTACTGTTCGGAAGATTGATGTACTGGAAAAATGTTGCTTCGCACTCCGAAATTCCTCCCCCCTTCGACGATGCAATTGTCCTCTTGTCATCCGAGATGGAGCTGAAAATTGCTGCGGCAGAAAACAAGCCACCATGGCAGAGCGAGTTATCAAAGGTTCCAGAGGATTTGAAATCCCGCTTAATAGTTAGTACCCCTGGGTTGCTTGTTACCCCCTTGACATGTGTCACGGCCAAGAGTTGGGTAATCAGGTATTTTACGATCCTGTTACTCCTGCGAACTACGAAGAGCTCATAAATCTATTCACAAGTTACAACCAATGGAAATTACTAACCTATATTCCTGAATAGCTCGATAGATGTACGTTAAAGCCAAGCCCATTTCATCATTCAATAAGGGAGAAATCTTTTTCACCCGCACTCAGATTTGTTTATGCCTGCGGGTGTCTTTTTTCTCTCCTTTTCTAAGATAAAAACCTGTCCAAAGAGAAATTCTTACCTCAGACGCCACAGTGAATAGTTTTAGTTCGACCCAATTATGGTCTTTCGGGACAGGGGATGGCTGGGGTTGGACTCGACATGCGAATGCCGAGACGAATTGGCCTCTCACTTTTCTGAGTACCGAAGTGCTACGACATCTTTGTGATGATGACCTTACACCTTCAGAGAGGTTTATTCTACAATTTCATGTAGCGACTACGGTATTTGATGATTCGATATCCTGCTGGCTGTCCGTTAACATACTAACCAGTGCATCCGTTAGATGATACATGAACTCATGCACTCGATTACATCTTGTCGCTACAAGATGGAAGGCGCCCCAGATGATAGCGAAGAACCTGTAGGTCACAACAGCCTCGGCCTATGGAATTCTATATTTATCTTTTCTCAAGTAACTAAGGTGTGAATAATCTAGTTTGTCGACTTTGACGCGATATCAGAAATTGGCGAGGCTATGGAACACAGAATCTTTGGCGGCCGTTTTATAATCATTCGTAAGCGCCTCGCTAGCAGGTTTACTGCAACTTTCAATGATGTTAGATATACATTATGGTCAGGATTCCTAGAGTATGAAGGCCCTATCTAACTCCCAATACAGCTATAGCAGATACCATACCTATAGCGACTGTCTTAGCTCACTGGCCACTGGCGACTTCGGGGGGAATAAAAAACCTCAATCACCCGGCATTTCAAGATGGGGCCACAATGACTTTGGAGCCTTTCCCACCACTGTACATCTCGAAGTTATTTTCGTCGACTTTCTGGAACAGTCCTTTCCCACCTAGAAAGAGCGACGCAAGTCGTAAGTAATTGTCGTCGCTACACTGTTCCCGCAACGAACCCGAACAGCACTCCTTAACAATTCACGGACCCAGCAAATCCTACCTACCTCGGGCTTCCACGGTCTCGATTAACTAGACAGCCACTAACTTGAGTTGTTCCAGTTTGGCATCCCAGCATTTTTAGATCAATATCACCATACGACCCAGCCACGGGTGTATCAGGTATACGGTGGGAAGAGATTGAAGTTGACGAGGAATTTGAAGATAACTGGGATCGGTTTGATCGAGCAGTAGTGGACGGGTGGTGGGATAGACAAGAAGAATGGGAATCAGGCCGTCGGAGTTGGTTTAATGATTACGGTCAGGATTGGGTGAACACACCTGTAAGAAAAGTTACTACAGTACTCTCATATACAGACTCTCAAACTAACACATTTCTTGGAAGTGGGGGGTGCAGTTACGCTATCGACGGCATCTCGATGCTTTCAGCGTTAACTTCAGGAAAAGGGACGAGTTTGAATGTTACGAGTCCCCTTCACTTTTCGTCGTGAAACGGGGGCCAATGCCGGATTGGGCGGACAAAGAGAGATTTTTCAGGATGATGCCTAAAAGTTCTGGAATTACTAATTCCTGGGTGTATTTTACTATTGGTACGTGTGAGGGCATACATCCACATTTATAAATATCAAGCTCGAGTACTGTTGTTACTGATAGATTGCATCTCATAGGTTTGCTTATGCTTGCTGCCATGCCGATTAGGACGGCCGAGTATGAGCAATTAGACACCGACATTAATAAGATCCGGCGGCTCACCTTCACACAAAGCGCCGAAGCTCGACTAGCACGACAGAGGGGGTGGAACGCACCCGAAAGGGTGGAAATCAACGATCTCGAGGACGAGTCTCGGTCCCGTCCGGCAAACGTCCTGCATGACCCATTTAATCCAGAGAACGCGATGGGCGTTGATGCGACACCGACGCATGAGGGGTACTTGGAAATAGTGGACAACATTCTTAGGTACATAGTAACGGAGAAAGCGGTGGTCTCCGGCCCATGGTATCGAGAAATCCTGCGCGTTTCCCTAGATCTCCGGTTACAACGACTAGAGCTCATGAACGAACAGCCACAAAGCCATGCTACCCTATGGGCAAAAAGGTGGACTTTTCGTACTCCGGACTATAACCCCGACGACCTTGACTGGATAGAATGGAACGAGGAAGATCAGACATGGAGTCATTATGCGCACACACCTTTGTTCGATGAAACACCTTCATTGAGATCGTCTATATCTATGAAGTCTAGCTCATCTTCATCTAATCCTCCGCCTTCACCTCCATCTATTGTGATGGACGACCTATCTTCATCTAGCTCCTCTTCATCTTCAGACGCTATAATGGGTAGTCCGTCTTCATCTGGTCCTCCGCTTCCGCCTCCACCTCCGCCCCAATCTATTGTTATAGGCGGTTCATCTTCATCTAGCTCATCTTCGTCTCATCCTCCGGACATTGTTATGGATAGCCCATCTTGATCTAGCTCCTTTTCACTTATCTTTCAGAAATTGTGATGAGTAGTGTGGTCCACCTTCACCTAATCCCCCGTTCCTACCTCTACCCGATAAACCTAAGCGGGGTGTATCACCACCACCTTAATCCGGGAAATCGCCGTTCGGAACAGACAACTTTGCCGCGTCCGGATCTAGTAACGGTGGTGGTGAAGATGACGATGATGATAGGGTTTCATGAGGAAGACTATTATTTGGTGTAAATGGCTTTGATTCATGAAAAGGGCGTATATAACATGTTCTTGATATCTATGCCGCTAGCGGCTTTTAATCGTTACTTGGAAGCTCCAAGCTCTAAGCTTGGGAACACTCGCTTATAACGATCTTTTGTAAATACATACTACTAGGATAGAGACGAGGCATAATCTACCCTGGGTTTATTCTTTCACTTCATCGGCCCTACTAAACATGGCCTTATGAGATATCTACTAATAGTGTAGGAACGGTCTGCGGTTGAAGCATCGATAATGATTCGGGGGTTGCCTAGGCGAGCACAGACGAAGCACAGGAGGACCCTTGATAGCCAAGGAACCACCATCAGGTGGCGCTAGACTAGATACCAACCCTTGTACACGCATCGTTACGTGGGGTTCCGACCCTGAATTCTAATGCCGCCACACACCGCAATGATCACTAATACATGGTTGCTAGACTAGCTACATATTACGGGGCATATACTGAGATCTAGAGAGCGCATATGGAAGAGTGCCAGGTAGTCGGAAAACATGCTGTCTTTTCTTAATGATTATCCTAGTGTAGATACCCCAATTTGGCCCCCAAACGTCCCCATCCGTATCCGTGGGATCCTTGGCCTTAATACTAATGTGTATTACGCATCAATCACATCAGTCTAAGTAATAGATCTACGTCCTATACCTATTCCCGTACCAGCAGCGTTGCACTAGTCCCTCAAAAATGGTCCATGCCAAAGATGTAATATACCTTGACCCCAGAACCGCCAAGAAGTAGTGAGGCACTAAAGAAAATTGGATCCCGGACAGTAATACTAGCGTACCGTCAAAGCGTATGCAGCGCCTTGACGTGATCGGCATTGCGGTCGCAGGGGTGTGTACCCTTCTATAATGCCTGTTCCATGTTCGGAGTAGCATTCCTTCACCCTCGTCTATCAGGATCATACAGTCTTCGGCAACGGGCGACGGGATAAACACGGATCTAAGCGCGCGCGCATTAAACAAGGGGCCACATGGATTTTCCCTCACAGATTTCTCAATTCACGGGGTCTTGCGAAGGAAAAGTTGGATTGTGTCAAAATATTATTGTTTTTATTTTCAAAGAATTAAGAGTAAACTATAGAAAGCAAATTGATATCTCGCACTACACTACAGCTAATGACAAAAGAAAATATGTGGTATGTGTGTATGTCGTTAAAACAACTCATGTCCCGCTTAGCCTTTTCTCCTTTTCCCCAATAATAAACATAAGTTAAAAGAACAAAGGAAACCTGGGTAGGTACCAGAATCTCTCCAGGAGATCTTATAATTCTTTGTTGTTGGCTTCTTGAACGGTCCAAAACCCGTCCTTAATTTCTAAGATCTCCTTCACTGGACCCGCCCGTGCAGGTCTTGTAGATAGTCACACGGCCTTCTTGCCTCTGATTAATATATCTTTTCCCTCGTCCCATCCGCGCATTTCTGCTATCTCGATGGGTGTACGCCCAGTGTCGTCTATGGCATCCAGATCGACACCCCATTTTTCAATTAGTAAGCGTAAGATATGGGCGTCACCCATCTCAATAGCTTGAATGATGGCGCTGTGTCCGCGGTACACCTTGTTGGGATCGGCGCCCTTCCGTAATAACATCTCGATAATCTCGGTATCGGGCGCCTCGTAGCGGCGCAGTGCTTTAACGATAGGCAGATGCTCGCCAGGCGAGTTCGGGTCCGCGCCCGCTTCATCTAGGAGGTACGCCACGATATCTTTATGACGCTCGCGAATTGCGGTCGTCAATGGGCTAAAAACACCGCCGTTGCGGTCTTCGACGTTGACACCTGCCGCCAGCAGCAATTTCACTGATTCTAATTTATTGGCTGATACAGCCATCTCCATCACACCCTTAAATGCGCGGGGTTGCGCCAGGGCGGGTAGTAAACGCTTAAGGATAGGTGGGTATAGAACTGCCATGCATACGGGCCAGTCTTGGCCGCGAACGTTGGGATTCGCTCCTCGTGATAATAGGACTTCAACGAACTCTGGCTTGTTTAGCCTGATTGCTGTTGTGAGAGGCGTCGCTTTTGTGTCAGGTGCCTGGTCGTTTGGTGATACTCCATTGTCTAGAAGCCATGATAGCGCTTCCACTGTGAAATGATCATTAGTATAATACTCCATTACGTAAGAGGGTCTGCATAACTTACTGTTATCGAACTGTACCGATGTCTCTGCAATGCCCTTGGGCGAATGCAGGTTGCCACCGGCTGCTACGAGGTGCGGTAAGAACTGTAATCGATTGTGCGTCACGCATTTGAAGCATGGGAACTCGGAGGCTGGGACGTTGGGATCAGCGCCGTTGGCGAGTAGGAGATGGAAGATGTCTGCACGGTTATCGCGAATTGCGGAGCATAACGGTGTATAGACGCCGTCCTTTTTGGCGTTGGGGTCTACGCCGGCGTTAAGCAAAACGCTCACTGAGTCAATCTTATTGATAGACGTAGCGAGCTCCATAATACCTGGTGTCTTTTTGAAGTCCGCCCCGCGGTTGAGCAGCACCTGGAGGGACTTCGGCTGATATGTAGCAGGCCAGAGCATGTGCTTTGGCCCTGGGAGATTGGGGTTTGCTCTATGATCAAGGAGCGATGATACAATATCCACACGGCCAGCGGTGATCGCCCTAAAGAGCGGCGTCTCACCCTCTCTGCTCTTGCCGTTGGCATCGGCCCCATAATTGAGGACCATATCGACGAGGGACCTGATGCACTTGGTGGTGATGAGTTTGGTTAGAATCGTCTCCCCATCTGCCATTAGTTGGTTGGCGTCGGCACCGTACATCAAAAAGAGGCGTATGAAATGGGTGTCCCCCTTGATAATGGCCAATGCAAACGGTGAGTCGTGCTCGGATGCTGGGGGGAGATTAGAATCAGCTCCATACTTTAGAAGAATAGCTGCAGCGTCTAAGAACCCTTCTTCGACTGCTGCAACGAGAGGCGATACGCCTTGGTGACTCGGCGTATTAGGATCGGCTCCAAATAATAAAAGCAACCGCACAGCTTCAAGGTCGTGTTGACGAATTGCCTCATTCAAGGCATGATAGTCTGGGCCGATGTTGGCAGGAACTCCGCGATCGAGTAGCTGCTCAACCGCCTTGTTGTTTCGTTCTCGAATGGCGACTATAAGATTCAGTTTCAATGACGGAGTGTCTGCTCCTACAGAGTTCCGTGGAACCCATCGTGGCATTTTTGAAGGATTCACAGGCAGACGAATGATTTTACTTGGCTTTAGTTCGTGATAGTCGTTGTCTAGGCCCAGGTTTTCGAGTTCGGCCAATCCGCCCGATCTTAGATCCTCTGGGGGGTCTGAGGGCGGCGTTGTTCGGCTGTGGGCGCTGCGCGTCGAAAGTGTGTCCGTATGATGCGAAGGTGACCGTCTGCGCGATCCGTCAATGTGGCCCAATCCGGACCAGTTTGGCTCTTGGGGTAATTCTGGAACTCGGGGGGCATGGTCATCTCGAAGGGAAAACGGTATGACTGGGCCAGATGTGGACGACCGAACGGTATTCGCACGTGGAAGCACGAGCGTATTGGTTGGAGATATGTGGTCATCCAAGCCAATCTCGACAACTTGAGTTTGTTCGACATGTTCTTTTCTGAATGAAGACTTGTGAGCCGGGCTACCTTTTATGCTCCCTCTGCTAGATGTACCTCTCTCTAGCCTCTCTAGAGCCGCCGAGAGGGCAGTGTATCCAATGCCGAGAGACTCGTCGATTTTCGCTTCTCCGAGAGACCACTGGAACATGAGTGCGCTCATTCTTAAAGACTCTCGAGTCTTCCCGAGCGCCGATCTCATCTTGGGTATCTCGTTTCCCGAAAACATCTTCCTCCAACCTCTCGTCAATTTCTTCCCTGGCCCTCCGCGTTCCTCGCTGAGAGAGCGGCTCAACCAATGATCTAAGCCCTGAAAATCGGTATGTGCCGTGTTGAATTTGCGGTCCAATTCTTGGGTCATTTCCGATGGCAACGATTGGCCCGACCGTGTATACTCCACCAGGCCTGCCTCGATCGACCACATAATCCGGCATACATCCAGGAAGTCGTGAGCTAACTCGTTAAGCCCCTCATGATGAGTCGTAGCGGCCGTGATGTATTCGAGCATGTGAATGGCAATCACATTGCCTAGGACTGTGGCCTTATGGCAATGGCCCAACGCCGCTGCCTGGTACTTATCGGCAGTCATCACGTCAACACTTGCTGGAGGTGACTGAATGAATCGCGATGTTTAGAGTGCCTTGGAGGTTAACATCGATGGACGAAACAGAGAGACGAAGGCATACGGGCTGGCACGTCCCCGACCTAGGTATCGGCATTCTTATAGTCTAACAGTGCTCGACTCGAAACAGGTCCCGAGACACCCATAGTAGATGATTACCAAGGATCCAGATCCAATATTTCTAGCTACCTAGACTAATCGAGAACTCTAGGTCCGAGCGTTGATACTAGACTATATCGTGATACATAAAAGCCCGCCCCCTGCATGATATTTTACATTAGTGGCTCTGTCAGCTAGCTCAATTACTTGATCGCGTCAATTTTTTGACGCTTAGTGTGGTTATTGCGATGGCGATCGTGTATCAATTTTTATCCCAATGCCTTGGTGTTTCTTGCTTTTTTGCACCGCTGATGCTCATGTTACTGTAGTAGCGTTGGAGCGCGGCTGTTTTCGCCATAATCGGACGAGATGAAACCAGCTGATGCATCCGGTATGCTGCCGGTACTGCTCAGTCGACCTCTCATCAGTTATCTCGGAATTACGATAGGCCAGCAAAGCTCGTCCACCCTACCCCGGCCTCCACCTCACATTAGCCCGGCCCAAGGACAGACTAGGTACTGTTCTAGATCAGCCACCTTCCTGCCCGGTTTAAAGCATGTTAGCTCCGAATGCTAGCCATCGCTAGCCATCGCATGGGGGATCAACATCGAGTACCCACGGTGGGCAGTAGATGGGGACCTACTCCGGGAAAACCGCCAAAGCCATGGCGCGCGCACAGCTAATCCACTGCCAAGCCCGCCAGCACATCACGAAGATACAGCGGAAGGTGTTCTATTGGCTAAACTGATTGCGCAACCTTTTCGATCCAAGATCTTTGCCTGAGATACGCCCAATCAATATCTTCAAGCTGCAACTTTACTACAGCTTCGCATATGCAGACATCCGGATGTCGTGGCATGTTAGTCAAGCTTTTGGCGAATTGTATTCCGTTTAAAGTTCGCAGGGTCGTTCATTTGCCATGTAACCCATCAATTAGCCCGGATTTCTCTGCATATACTCCAATATCCTTCTTAGATGGCTTCTGAGCCTCTTACACTTTATATTGGTCAATGAATTGTGTGAATTCGCTACTAAAAAGACGGTAGCATTCTTAGTCAGCAAGGCCTCGAGAAACGGCCCTGAATGGGAGCCAATTCTCAGTTCTCTTTCATGTCAGCAATCCTATTGGCGGCTATACCTTCCCGTATCATGACCCAAGTGTCAGTTGATGCAAAGAATCGCAAATAAAAGCAAAATCTGAACTAGCTTAGGCGAGGCTTTGCAGTATGAACCTTGTAAATTAATAGTCACCATTATGCGTAGTAAATGCCCAGCCCTTAATGGGTCTACACTACTTCTCACGAACACCGTAAACTGCTGTGAGAGTATTCCGCGGCAGCCTCCGCTGATATCCCCGAGTTGGGACTATGTTGTGATCCTTCTTTTTCTTTTGGAATAGATCTCAAGTATAACTAGGAATTTCCCAGTTGCACTCTCGGATATCCCTACGCTAAAACAGTACTAAACTAATATCAGTCACCACGCGATGATCAAGGGTCAGGGTCGAAACAACCTCGGACCTCTTCTCCCAGCTAGTACAAGGCCACAAACCCATCGAGTGCTAGACTGACAATAGTTCACGGACTTGCGAATACAGCTATTGCCATAACCAGACGACCCGCTCTTCTACACTAGGCCATTCACTAGTTCTTCGACCGGTCCGTCATCTTGCCATATCACAATTTTCCAACTAAACAGGCGTAGCAGATAGTCAATACTCTAGTCGAAGAGAAGTTGTCATGACTCGGTTTTATATCTTGTAAGGATGATCGTCGTGTTATGATGGAGAAAGTCAATGAATGTGCGTGACCTAACGTTATGGGTATTAGAAGTAAGTAGATCTACCAACTCTCCCTATGTAAACTATATATACACTTCTAGTCATATTCCCCATACACTAATATCATAACTCTTCCCGTCGCCTCTTGGCCTACAGGAAAACTAGTGAAACCCAGACTAGATCCGGTTTGTTTCCCTCCGGCTCTTCCGTTAACGATTCCTATGAACACAGTCCGATTGACGGTACTACAAGTCTTCGTTCTCTCGATCACATGGCCGGTGTGGCCCCTCATAGTTTGGTAGTAAGCTGCTGAACGCGCTAGTGATTACTCGTATCCCGAGGAGCTGGAACCTAGTGCGGGCTCTGGAATCTGCCTAGCAGCCGCTTGGGCTGCTACTATTAGAGATAACTGCCAAGTTTCCAAAACGGTTTGCTCAACCTAGAGTGTATTTGTTCTCTTTGCTTTGAGTCGAAATATCGAAAGGGTTACGGGAAAACGCCGCATACCTACCAGCTCAAGATACTAAAAACCTAGCTAGGTTGATAACGCAATCTTCGGATTTAAACAGTATTGACGCGAAAATATCGGTCATCTCAGAGAGCATTACTTGACAGCGATTTTGAGCGAGTCATTCCGCCCGCCTAGATCGCTCATCGCGATAGGTTATGGTAGCGTAGCTACTCGTTCCATAAGCTTCGGATCAGTTTACCTCTTTGACTATAAACGAGTCTGGTATATCCTTAGGAGATACTACTAATCTAGTTCTAAGTTTCTAAACTATGTCTTTGGTTGTTGTTTTTTTCTACGCTGCATACCGCCGCGAATAAGCGATGCTGTTAAGCAACCAATCCCATAACAAGCGTCAAAGCGCTGCCGCCTCACCGAACCCCGGTGACCGAGATCATCTTCCTCGATACCGTGTAATATGTCGTGGTATGCACGTCTTTCTGACAGCTGATGGCAGTGAGCGCTAATACCTGTCATTACATAGGTATACATAGACAACCCGAGTTAGCGGGGTAACAAGTCACTATGCAGATGCCATTTAAAGCGGTTACTTTTACAAGTTAGCAAGATAATCTGGTAATGTATAGAAGAGTCCTATACTCCATATTTCCGTTTATTTTCTAATATCTCAATGATAGATCCCTCCTTTCTCTGCGACCTCTGTTTCTTCGATAGCATCAAAGTGCTCTCCCATTCGCATATTACAACGTCATCTGTTGCTCAGCTGAGTCCAACAAGTTGCTGCTATAGCCAATGAAAGCTGTCGGCAGTTACCAAGAAGGGTATTGGGGTTTCATGCACCGTCAGCACCTTTGCATATGCCGCCCTGCAGTTGATAAAACACACACTACTGTACTTGTACGTACATAGTGTAGTCTTTCCAATTCAATTCGTTCCCTTATTTTTAGAGAACAAAATACCCCTCCAAGAAATAGGGCAAATTCTTTTCCTGCTAAGAATTTAACCTTCTCTCTATGCGCTCGCCAGAAAGGGGTATCCTGGTAAAATTCCTACGCACGTCGAATGCATATGACCAGATTGGACTTATTCGGGAACTGACCCCCACGAATTGCGGCCAATACAATTAATTGACGAGCAGTTGAAATCATTGCCAGCCCTCGACATTATTATCAATGCTTACACTGCCTATCGATTGATTGCAATTGCCATCGACCGCAGTTATAGGATCATAGGGAGCGAGTCAGGTACCGACATTACGCAGGTAAGTAATCAACCCCAAACATAACACCTCTTATATTCATAATTATCTAATTTATCGGTGACGCTATTCCGGGATAATTACATCTTACTACATAGTCAACTTTCGTAGCATAATAGGGTGGCACCGAGAAAGTGCCGGTAACTACTAATGCTGCACGATGTACGCAGCAGCACACGTCAACTCAGCTTTAACTAACATGACCTACATTAGCTACGACACTAGAATATTGGGAGCGGAGCTGCGGGGGATCCATCTACGCTCTCTATACGCTCAGGATACTGGAGGATACCGACGGATATTGCTCGGGAGTACCTACCGGTTTCACTTCTAGCCGGGAATATGACCATCAACACCAACCATACGTGCAGTCGCTTACACTACCTAGGTACATATGTACGTCAATAGCATCTATATCCTTTACATGCAAATCGGAAACTGGCCTGCAGGAGGGAGAGGTAGGTAGGTAGTGACGTGTCAAAATGGCAGAGCCCCATGCATACCATGGATCCCATACATACGGCAAAAGAATCCGACGCCGCTTTGCGTCGCCCGAATGAGCGACCGGATACGACCATCGCATTAAAGCGACTGTAACAGGGCAAGACAGCCAAGCAAGACGGCCAAGCAAGACAACCATAGTTTCATCTCGCAAAAACTTACTGAACGCTTCGCGTCGACACTACGCTGCGGCCGCGACTTGATACGCACTTTGACGGCCGCCACCGCTCCGGATGGACACCATCGCTTCTTGCCGTTGAGTTGTCGGGGTTTGAAACCGGGGTTGGGTTATTAATAGCACAGAGTCCGGGGCAAGTTTGAGTTTGACCTACATACATACCTACCATACTTACATATCTACGGTATCCTATCCCATACTACGTACACTACTACACACATAGCATAGTATGTATGTATATGGGCAAGGCCCCACAAGCTTCGATGACGACTGCGGGTATCTATCTGATGCACAGGTCAGGTTCATGTAATGAAAGCTCAGCACAGACTCATAACTACGAACAGGTTACATATCCAGGCAATTAATGACTCCGGTCAATGCCTTTGCGTGCTTCTACGGAACTTATGCATAGTATGTAGTGTAGTAAAGAACTCGCATGCTAGGGGCATTCAGAGCCAGATGTTCCCAAGCCGCTAACTAGAGGCCTATTGACCGAGCGAATCCGGCCAGCTCTAGACTCTCTTAGGGGAAGATCTAAGCGCCTCACTTCTTTGCGAATTTCTCCTCGGCTATTCCACAAGAATCCATGGTCTAGATGCATATAGCTAGTTTCATTCTAGGCCGTATTACAAAAAGATATCATGCATACTCATTCAATCCAAATACGTGCGTACTCAATCCAGCGGGGGCGCGTCAAAGGGTAATACCTTTACCGCCTCCAAGATAAAATTTATCTCACTTCCATCGTTTGCATCACCAGGTACTGACTGACCAGGGCGCGATTGGCGGCTCCAGATGCGGGATGATGTACCCGATCCTACCCCGAACGTCTACCTCAAACGAAACAGCAGATCACCGCCGTTTTGAGCGACAAAATCCATATCGCCCATTTCATGTTTCCATGTAGGAAGTCTCCCCCCACTGTGGACTGTCGTCCGCTTCCTCGGAAGTCGTGGGGAACATGAATATGGTGGTATTCATGGCTCGCCTAGTGGTTCGAACGATGACTGGTGCTGAGCCCGGTTTCAGGACCCTAATCTGGCTTTCCATCGCCTCTTTAGAAATGGCAACATAAGCTTCACTACTCTTTTTATGGCGAACCTGTATTTCTCCTCTTGGCCAGTTCTGTGGTTTCGCGAGATGGTTAGAAGTCCTCCCGCGCTATTCTCTGTCGCTCAATCTCGGTTAAGATCTTGGTTTCTTCGGCTAAGCCGTTTCCTTGGTACTCGGCATTTTGAGACCCTGTAATGACTTGTAGATTCGCTGCACCCCATTTCTGCTGCTACCCTTATTTTCAATGGCCTTACACGGAATCTCATGCATAGACGATCACAAATTTTCAAGATCGTCCGTGTTACGCGAGACCCCCGTAGCTTTTCAAAGTCGGTAAGACCGCTTAGAGGCTCTACCCTTAATGGGAACCAAAAAGAAAAAGAAAGAAGCATGGATCAGTCTTCCAGACAAGGGTGGAAATGATTTTCCCATTCCATCGAAATCATCGGCAGTGAGAGTGCCCGGTTTTCTCTATGGTCGTCTTCATAACCTCTCCGAGATCAGTCCTGCTTGCATATGGCCTTCCCAAGCCGACCCAAGTTAGGTAGTGTCCCAGAAACAGCCAATATATGGACCGCCTATCAGTTAACGAATTTACTGACTCGTGATCTCTTCTGTGATGCTCAAGATATCAAATAGAAGAGCGTTGTCAAGTAGATTGATCCCACATTCAACTAGTCTTTCTTACTACCTAATTATAGATTCTAGCAATTGATATCGCCACCATATTTACAAGTCGTGTTTCACAAATATGAAACCTTTCCATTAGTATTATAAATTGACTTGCCGCGAGAATTGCACTGAGGAGATATCTTTGCAGATCGTCACCGCTTGGGGGAAACTGCCTTTGGCATCACACCCTCCCGACATGGTTTGGCAAGGTTTGCGAGCCATCGTTCCACTCTTCTGCATTCGACATGACCCAACTACAGCCCCATGAACGTCAACTGATCTCCGGTCCTTGACGGATAACCATGTCGGAACCCAGGTATAGGGTGTGATGAATAACTTGTTATTGCGGAAAGAGACTAATACGGACTAAACTGGTGATCCCTGTTGCATACGAAACACCCACATTGTTCTAGAAGACGTGACAGTTCTGAAAGTGTAAGAAATTGCGATGTGGATGTATCGCGTTTCCTAACTAGGCACAAACATTTACCAACCGTCGCGTCTTTGTGCTCGAGGACTTGGATCGCATAGTATGGTAATATCAGCCTGATAGCTCTGGTATACCAATTCGAGTTCGGCGCTCAATACCCCCCCTGTTCGACGACGCTTTAGCACTATTACATGTGTGAAATTTCAAGAAGGATCCCAATCGATTGGCCCCTAGTACATCGTCCCAGCATACTGCCTGAAACCACCTAAAAGCTGCCAGGTAGCGCTCTCGAGCATACAGGCTTACTCCAAGAGTAGCTCCTGTTCTTACGGGTTTTTCTTTTTGTGTGTGTGTTGGTAAAAACCCTCCCCAACTGGTGGTCGGTGGAGGCTACCGCTACCCAACTCTTCATTCAAAGGCATCTTACCCACTTCGATCTATGTCACTAACGCAGCCTGCCTCAAAAGTGCTGATCATTACCCGTATCTCATAGGTATATCGATTTTAAGCCCACAACGTCATGCATATTCAAACGGAACAGCTGCGCAGAATATTATCAAATTAGACTAGATCTAGGTAGGATCATCTATCGGTATCGCATACCGTACCAATAGATTTCTTTAGTGAAGCACCGAACAGATCGAAGGCTAATGAAAATCGATAGGGCGTACTCGTTACATACGGGAGCGGATTAACCAACTCCGAATGCATAGAGCAGCTTGATATGCGTTCATTTTGCCACCAAGAGGTGTTAAAGGGAGTTCAGTTCCCTTTGCAGACATATTATTAATACTTGCTAGCCAAATTTCTAGATCTCTTAAAGCTCTCGTAACAAGATCCATCAGTGAAATAGAATCATAACTATCAACATTGTGTGTAATAGCGCTTCTTTGAAAAATATAGACTATCACAACCTTGTACCTTTTGAGCTACCAACATGTAACAATAGTAGCTGCAATATCTGAGATTGTCATGAGTCATGACCCAAGTATAGGGGGGCGATAAACATTTGTTCTTACGCGAGGTGTCTAATCTATCACCAGCTGATACAAACGCTTATGTACACGACACCTCCTTTATTCTAGTCTAGAAGGTGTGGCAGAGATCACTCTACTGTAATACCAAGTTTTAAAATCTTACTGTAGACCTGCTACTAATGACTACTGTCTGCTAAGACTATCACCTGCTACTGCCACATCTTCTAGAACGAATAAAGGACCTTTATATAACAGAGATCATTGTTTTGGTTAGTGTTAGGCTCTTTACCCAACAGCAAGTATGTCATACTCGGTATCTAGGCTCTGAGGCCTCTATGTAGTTTCCAGCGCCCGCTTTGCGGCCCAGAAGAGAAGTTGAGACCTAGAAATCCTGAGTATTAATTCTAGACCAGAGAATTCTACTTCTCCTTCTAAACTCAGTGATATTCTTTGATTTCCTAGATATATAATTATGCGAGCGTAAGTTAGCTATTATAACTAGACACTCGCTCGATATCTTCACGCCTTTAGACTCGCAATCGTTCCTAAATACACGATCTGTCTCAGTAAAGTGCAAACAAAGCACAGCATTTGTACTGAGGAATCAATGGGATCCTGCATATGAAGGTGTCACTCGGGATTAGCTAAAGCTGTTGTCACGGCAGAAAAGACGCGATTAACCCCGCGTAGGAATTAACGGTGTATAAGTCACTCTCTGACAACTATAGAAGAGTACTTCTCGATTTCGTCAGACGGGACCAAACTATAGTTAGTGTCGTCAATCCTAATGTTTCATACGCCCAATATCTCTCCTTTACCATGATAAACTGCATAAATATTTCTTGACCGACCTGCTAGCAAAAAAACACATCCCAATACACTATGAAACTAACCCTAAGCTGCTTTTTCATATGAAGGCCGAGTTAGAACAATCACGATGGGAATAACGAGGTCTGGATCTTTATTACAAATAATAACCTCAGAGAATAGGAAAAGGCCTCCCTATTAGCCACAATGTCGCTAGAACTATGCTAGTTGGAGATATTACAACACACACTTTTATCCCACTAGAGCCACAACTCTTGGAGACTTAGGTACAACAAACGGCTTCTAGAAGATTTACCGAAGGTTAAAACAGTTGATAAATTAATTCAACTAGTTACTAGATTTATTATAAACAATTCAACTCACAAAGTTAAGGTTTCTATGATTGCCGACTATCTAAGTGCCTAATTGCTCTGTTACACACTCTACTACTTAGTAACTAACCCCTATTCACGATAGGCCTATCCGATATATACACCTTAAAACTCTATATATTGATACATTATATCGACAGGCTGTGATACAGCGAATTGTGTTCTCGGAGAGTTTGTATAGTTGGAGTAGCCGGTTCTGGCTGTCGTAAGGTTACGAATGAGAGGCCCGAACATATCTACGTCTTAGAATATAGCACCTAGTTAGTGATTTACATCAAGACAAGTTCGAATTCTCCTTTTGTGGTAAAATAATGATCACATGCCACTGCGCTTCGGTACATCGGAATTGAATCAGTTCTCACAAGGCAACTAGGAGAAGGCAACGTCTAGGATGATCGATAGAACTATTTTATCTTAACATATGTTCTGAAAAATATATTCAAGGGTAATTCTTAACCCCATTGGTTACGCTAGATTATTGAGACCTATACGAGCCCTCACGACCTAGGTGTAACAGCATTTACCATGAGACCTCCAATTCCTGCGCTATGTTAATTTTAGCATTGTAAACGATAAGACCTATAACTTGCTAGCTATAGCCGAGTAATCGAGGGCATCCCAGTTTGCCCAAGGTAACGTAGGCATCACAGGAAGTTACCTTACGCTGGTTTCTATTCCACATCATCTCTAGCCAAGCCTCAGAATGCGATTGGTGCAAATCTCGCCAATGGCGTTCGGCAATGCGACCATGATGTCTTAACAATGCGCGTGACGCCTCCGTTTCTTGCCATAATCATAATACTAATGCTAAAATTCACGAACAGCTTGCAATATGATGTATGATCGGTTATTCTGGTCTTCGCCTTAAACTTGAGAACTCTAGGGCTACTTCTAGCCCGCTATTTCGGATGTTACGGGATATCGCGCTAACCAATCGCATACTGTCAGCATAGATGCGATCGCCTATGGGGTAGAGTCTACCATTTATCTCTTAAGTATCTACAAGTCGACTGCCGGTACTGAACACGATTAAAACGCCAGATTCTATTACATAAATTTCCCCCCCTCATATCAATCGAAGCGGATTCAAGTGACCCGTGCGATAACTCAGTACGAGGGGGGGTATTGTGAGCTAACGGGCACGCTGACTGTCCCGATGGCCAAAAAAACCTGAGTATCTTGTTATTCGGCTCATGTAGTAGCTGTTGCTGTTTGTCCAAGAAGAGCTGCTGTTACGAGTGAGTGTTAATCGGAAGACATATGTTACCTACTAGTTTTGGTTTGCCCAGACTTGCTAGTATTGCTTCTGTCAACGCTTGTTCCAACCATTCCGAGTCGGGATGGCGTATAAGTAGAGGTACCGAGCTTTCTATCGTGGCAAAGTCACTACCGGTACAGTGACAAGGAAATAGTTTCGTGTTACGTTCATCATATGTATTTCCAGCTACTCATTATAGTAAAAATACCAAAGGGCAACATTTCGACCAAGATGCCGGGCCGATTGGAGAGAATGTAAGAAGGGATCGCCACTATTAAAGATGGTATAAGCCAACGGTTCCACTACGATGCTTGGAACGGATGAACACGATCTTCAGCTGAGGTTGGCAGTAGAAGGCGGGAAAGTGTTTGCGAGGAAGCATGCTGGATAAATCAAGAATGAATCTTACGATTCGCGAATGAAGAACTGTTAGTTTCGAATCATATCATCCTACCTCTCCTGATAAGGAACTCTACCAGTTATATCCGCCATCCCACGGCAGGATTTTACGGCGGAGGCTGTCGTGCCGTACTGCCACAGCAAGAGTGAAGTTAACTAGCTGAGTAAGAGACAGGGGAGACAGGGAAGAGGAGGGTGACACGAAAGGGGGTACCGTGGTCATGGGACCGAGAGAACGCTCCAGACCTGGGAAGCCCGGCATTTGGGGGCAGCTCTCCCTTCGACCGATTCCCTAAACGAGGGAAGATGACGGTCCCAAGAGGTTGCTTTTGACCCGAAATCCATGCAGCTTACTCACTGGTACAACCAACCCTCTCACCGGGTCTCACACAACGAAAGACGTGGGATGCTACTTCGGACTAATGCGGTGAGAAACGGCCATTGAAGTCACACGCAGGTGCACACATGCGGCTAGCTTGGTCATGTGCTCGATTCCTCATGCGAGAGGGAACGGTGATGCGGATGACGATGTTCGTGCCATCATGCCGCACAAACGTCACCCAGCATTCGAGAAAAGGTCCCGGCATTGCGGCTGATTGCCAGGTTATGGCCGCTGGTAACAGCTAGACCGCGTGAGATGAGATGATCACGCAGTCCTGCATTCACCAATCGCCTCATGAGGGAGGTACAAGAATATGCTTCGCTGTCCGACGACTGGTATTCATTATTATATTATTATGATTAGGTTTTGATATTCTCCGACTATAACGGCATTGCAGAATCGCCACTTGACCCAGATCACGGGACTCTCATCAATTCGATACACACCTACTAAGGTAGTAGTAGTAGTAGGTAGGTAGGATGAGAGAAAGGAATAGTGTTTGAGATAGTGGGAGGTTTGGGCTGTAGATAGGTACCAATTAGTATAGATAGGGTACACGCTACTAGTTGACCCGGCGAGGGGGAATTTGTGGAGGTTTCAAAAAAACAACTTGCCGAATATGGAAATATATAATCACCGATAAAACCGATCACTCCGTAAGACTTCCCGACTGCTTATCGTCGTTTCTCGTCGTCTGACTACCCGAGTATGTTGTGTTGCGGTCTCGGTAGTGGTCTGGGTAGAGGTAGTATTATTTGGAGTCTTACCTTGTGTTTATTAGGTTATATACCTAGGTACTTACTTCCCGTGCTTCACAACCCAACCCTCCAAAACCGTCCCGATCCTACCCGTCATCCTCTCCATGGCATGCCTCCGACACATTACCCTGCAATCCAACCCCGGCGCGCTTCTCCCCCGATTCCCGAGCTACGCTTTCGCCTCATCTGTGCAGATTGTGTTACAGCAGGAGCTTCTAGCCTGGAAAGCCCGTCCGCCGAGCTCTCGTGGGCCCGCGCCACCGCCGAGTATTATCTGCTTCACACCGACGCCGACGTATACCCTTGGCCGGCGACAGACGGATCCCTTATCCGAGAGCGAGGCTGCCCGTCTGCGGTCCCCCCTTTTCGTGCCGACTTTGAGTGAAAGCGACACCTGGAATAGCCATGATAATATAGATAAGCCGCAGAGAGCCGCCTTCTTCCTCCCAACAATAGCCCGCGCGCCTCGTGGCGGTCTAACGACGTATCACGGCCCCGGTCAGCTAGTAATTTGGCCCGTCATCGATTTGCACTCCCCCCTGCATGCACACCTGTCCGTGCGTGACTATGCCTGTCTGCTCGAGAAGACAACCATAGCGGCGCTAGAGGAGTGTTGGGGGCTCCATGGATTCACGACGGAGAGCCCGGGCGTTTGGGTACGGGATGAGGGTTCCGAGAGAGGGGGTGCCGGAGGAGAAGGGGCAGGAGGCGAGCGCAAGATTGCCGCCCTCGGTGTCCACCTTCGCCGTCACGTCACGGGCCTCGGCGTCGCTATCAACTATAGCACGCCCGTTCTTGGCCACGCGGATACTAATCCGTGGAGCCGCATTGTGGCCTGTGGCCTCGGGGACCGCCGAGTCACAAGCGTTTGCTCAGAACTAAGCCTCCACGGCCGTACTGATGTGACCAGCGATGATAAACAGGCATTGGACACCTTGGCCGATATTTGGCGGGGCGAATTCCAAAAGCGATTAAAGTTGCGTGAGGATGCTGACAACACAATCGCGATGTCTGATTTTGCCGAGAGCATGGAGGGGTTGAGTGCCCAGGTCAAGAACAGAGATGACTTTCTCGTCGAAGCTTTCCCGATCCGCAACCTTGAGACTTGATCAGAGTCTCGCGTATCCTCGACGGTACATTAGACATTGAGATCTCTAACCCCTGCCTCCCCCCCTGGTGCCTGCGTCCCTAATGGGGGTGGGGGATTTCGACCCCAGCTTCAACAGACATTATCCAAGATAGCATACATCTTAGCTCTTCTCGCAACTTATGCCCTATAATGGATTGTTCGGCCGGTGGCCAGGACTATCCGTGCTTGGTTCGATAACGTCTTCTCTTCTACTGTGACTATGCAGCGGAAGCTAGATCATGGGTAGGATTTACTCACTAACCGATACAGCCTAGGATGTGTCGGGGTTTGCTCCATTCGCCGCACGCAAATTAGGAAGTGGCGCACCGTATACAAAAATGAAAATATTGCACTCCTATGATCACTGTTGGCGTATCTTAACTAGCTACCTCTAAGATGGAGCCGCCCGACATCGCTTTTACAAGGTGTGGAACTTGCAGATGAAGAAGGAGAATGAGGCTATCTTCGACTACAAATCATATTCGCCGTCTATACGAGATAGACTGGCTTCATGTACGCCCTTACTTGCAGAAGCCCGGCCAATCCATAAGAACCATACTCGCAGATACAGTAGAAGGAATGCGTGCCAATCGATACTGTAGTAATCGCTTGATTGTCTCCGCAGACAGCGCGATGGAGATAATATAGCTTGACAGGCCCACTCACGCGGGTATTCCCGAACAACGCATCGCGACGCACCGGAGACGCTCCCCGCACTTTTGATGAAGAACTTTAGAAACGCCTGGCCGCAAAGAAACCCTCATTGAGTCTAGTGAACCATCAAGCTCCCGTTCCGCATTGGCACTTTGTGGGACCGATGTAGCAGTTACCTCAGTATGTATTTTAGTATAACGGCAAGGACCAACTCTGGCTGTTCGTGGCGGTTCCTCATTTGTACTAGTGTAACCGTACGTAGTATGTATTTCGCAGGAATTACATAGCCGGTGTTACAACCCATAAATTCGCACGACACATTCACCACCTACACCACCTACCTACCTTGGGTATTGTACTATAGTAGTGTACGTTGGTATCCCGGTTATCGGTTTGTTGCTATTCTTAGTCTGGGGGCAGATAAGGTGATAGATAAGCCGAAGAGCCGAAAATTCAAGGTCTTATGAAGCGAAAGAGCAAATGAGCTGAACTGCTTCCTTGTTCACCACATGTAAGCCAATAAACCTACTTGTGTAGTATCGGTGATTATCCAACAAGGGTTGCTACCCAAGGGGACCAGGTTTCCATTTCATTGCACTACTTACTTACTGTAGCACTATGTAGATATCACTGGGGCCAAATTGGAGTTGCAAGCGAGAAAACATGCAAAAACCAACAGCGCCAAGAAACAAAAGACAGGTACCGACATCGGGAGAGGCGCTCCGACTCACATGGTGTACCTACTATAGTGTACATAGTATACCGTTAATGTAGCCGAATTAACTACATCTGGGCGATTGTGCTTAGCTTACTGGGATACGCCACCAACCGGCGGAAGGGCTGCGTCGTGGCCAGCCACGTACTTGTAATTGGGAAATGCTGTTATCACAAATTTTGTATCTGGCATGAAGGGGGCAGAGTTTGACAAGGTTGATTATTATTGATCTTCAACTTCTGACGTTGTTTCTCTAGAAATTTGGGGCAATCTATCTCCAACCTCAATTTAACCTGTGTATGATGGTAGACTGGGCCCTGTCGTCCTACTTCTCCCCTCAGCTATTAAGTGTCACGCAGTTCATCGCGTCGGTTCTTTTCAACCATTCACTAAAAGACAATGCCGTCTCATGACTAATTATGTTTTCGTGTTCTCGTCCCAGTGGAATTGTCGTAGTAGCCCGTGTGCTCTCAAAATGCCGTAACCATATGCCAATTCGCTCGTACCAGGCATAACTCCTTGCTAGAGTTGATTACTCCGGTGGATGCCGTGTTAAAATTAAAGGGAAGGGGTCGAAGTAAAAAAAAGAATTAACAAGTAAATCACTACGGGCCGCAACACCGATCCGAAGATGCAACCCGACTAGATAAGGGAAGCAAGCAAGACGCGCAGACTCCTCTATTCCTACTTCTCCTTTTTGATGCCTGGGCAATTCTCGTTGCTCCTTTTCCGACCCCCGTTCTTGCTGTTTCCGCTACTTTGAGCCTCCTCTTCGGCGTCTGGTTGGTACATTTCGGGTTGGAAATTTTGGTTATTATAGTGAGCCGTATTGAAATGGCTGTTCTTAAATGTATTGGTCGTGAATGAGGGTTCGTTGAATGTGTTATTACTGCTCCCTACTGCCATATCCGGGAAACTTGGGAGATTGTAACTGTATTTGCTGAAGCGAAGGGGATGCTCCGTCGCTCGTTGTTGTGGAGGGCTTGGTTGACTAGGAGATGGTGCCGGTACGACTTGAGGAGAAATCCAGGACGGGGCAGGGGAAGGTGTAAACGGATCCGTCATCGGAGACGAGGTTGTTGACGGAGGACAAAAGGGCGTTGCAAGTCCCGAATCAAGCCCTGGAATCATGGCTAATATTCCCATATTCGTGTTGAAGTCCGTGTTTTGTAATGCTGGGACCTGATTTTGGAAGTCTTCGTTGTGATGTACAAATGATGTTACTCTGTTGACCTGGAGGTCGACTGGCGCGAGGGGGATATGGACCTGAGTCTCGCGATAGAGAATATCGTAATGACCAGGACGATATAAAAGGTAAATGACGGGACCGAGGGTGGATAGATCTTGCCCGTTAGTTTCCTCGGGGAACTGATGCACATTGACTTCGGTGCCTTCACTACGATCCAAGTAGGCGATATTAAGCACTATGTTTACCGGCTTCAGGAGAATGGCATGGACTAAGGCCACACAGATGTGATCGATCTCTCGGTTAACAGGCATGACTGTTGTTGCGAGGTAAGTTTCAACATCGGTATCAAGATAGGGCTCGTATTGATCGCGGTGACCCTTCAATCTTGCACCGGCCAGTAGACGGAGGTGATAGACGAGGCATTGAGATGCGTTGGGGTCATTAAATCTATCCAGTAGAAGGGGCATGGGATCATTGCCCTCAGACATGACCGGTATGATGTCGTTGAATAAGTCGATGGTATCCGAGACCATTAATTCTAGCATTCCAGGATCCTGGCCCCCAACATCTTCAATATATTTATTGAGGACAGTCATGCGTTGCAACTCGCTCTGGACGAGACGGAGGTCACCGCATTGTACCAATATCTCGAAGTAAGCAAAGGCAATGGCTACGAGTTAAGTTAGCACTAACACCATGTGGTTCTTGGGGCTATGGCGGTGATCACAAGTGTGGAAGATCTATGCCGGATAATTAGGGGTTTGGTATGCATGGTGTAAAGCATCAGCCTTGGCTCTGGTCGGTGCTTTGACTGCACTAGATAGGTACGGAATCGAGAGGGAGAGGAAGAAACATAGATGATAAAGACAAAAGTATCAAAGATCGAGGGGACTCACCTCGGTAGCCACAGTTACCATCCCCTTGGATCGGGCGGTAGTGTGAATATGTCTGTGGTAGTGCCTAGAGAGGATGAATCGTCAACAACCTAGGCCCCAATGTGATAGCTACTTGAGAGAATTGCGACTGACCATGGTTTTGGCGACATAGGTAGGATCCGCTCTTGCGTACTCTTCGGCGATGGCCCGGCTTGATACCTTCTCGCCGATTAAGGGACCCTGTAGGTGAGTAGCGAGTGTAAGCCTTGGATCTATCTACCTAAATCACGATCCAGAATGATGGTGAGGCGTATAGGAGACGAGGCGAGACGGGACGATCTTTGTCCAAGAGCAACAGAGTAGATGGAAGCAGAGAAATATGATGATGATGATACAATGATTGATACGAAACATGTTCAGTCATCCCCGACATTTGCGCAGGCACACGGACACACACGCGCACATACATGCATGCATTAGAACATATGATATTTCTTTGGATAGGCTGAAGGAATAATAGACAGTAGGTAGGTGGACCACGTATCTCGTTGGGGATTACATACCTTGAACTGAGGGGTATAATCCCTCGCAGCGGCCTCTTGCTGGGCGATCTCGTTCTGGTCGAGCTCCCGTTGCGGATCCATCTTATATTGAGGGATATTGCGGCTCGGGATTTGAGGGCGCAGTGCTTGGTGTTGATGTTGGTGTAGATGTGGGAGCTGCTGTGGTTGGTTTTGATGTCGGGGTTGTCGATGCTGGAGCTGGAGCTGCTGGTGCTGGCGCTGGTGCTGATTAGGACGGTGGCGGGGTACAGATGCGGGACTGTGTCCGGGCATCAGGAGGGTAAAGAGGCCAGGGTGGATGCCGTTAGCGCTGCCACTGCTGTAGCCCGCACTGTTGTCACTGGGGGCCACTGGAGTGGACGCACCCAGCCCCTGTATCCCTACCCCAATACCCATGCCAGCCGGGCCAGGGCTACTGCTGGCGGCGTTGGTGTTGGCATTGGCATTGGCACTGGCGTGAAAAGCGCGAGCATTTGCACCTACAACTCCGGCATCACTATGCGCACTACCAGCCGCGTTTCCCCCGACATGTCCTCCACCAAATTGGCTCAGCAATGGCGTAGGCTCGAATGAGTAGTTGGGAATCCCCGCGTTCTCTACGTGCAGTCCATATGGAATGAACGATGAGAGGTAAGGAGTTGGTTGGGGCTGGAACATGCCTATACCTATGCCTATGCCTATGCCTATGTTTGTAATGTCTGTATTTGTAGGCCCTGTACCTGCACCTGTACCTGTACCTGAATCTGAGACTGAGCCCGCGTCTGAGCCTGAGCCTGGGCCTAGGCCTGGACCTGCGACTACGCTTATCCCCAAGTCTGTGCTACTGTTGTCCGTACCCCTGGCCGATGAACCGGAGGGCAAGACCGATTTCTGTTCCTGTTGCGCCAGTTTGGAGCCCACGACCAAAGAATTTCAGTATCTCCGAGTGATCCGGTGTAGCACCCCGTTCCGCTATTGACCAGTCCAGGCGACAGGAGGACGTGCTGTGCGAGGCTCATTTGTCTACGTCGTTGTTGCTTTCCTCTCTTTATACGAAAGGGACCTACAACCAATGGCTTCTGGCTCCAAACTCCAGGTTTGCGGCATAGACTACCGAGGACGCTGTCCAGCGATAGGCAGAAGGGCGAGGAACGACTCTCAAAATCGTATGGAGGAGGGAGAAGGGTCAGGAAGCGACGCCAAAGGGACGTCGAAGGATAGATAACAAGGGGAAGAAGAGATTGGAAGAAAGCTGGAGAGAAGAGGACCCAGGAATATGGTACACACCTGGCCTTTTGTTAAAAGGAGCTGAGCATGGACAGGCATAAGTACGTCTCCATTGACTGACTGTATAGGTATTCCAACAAGTCACAAAACGGGTTGCAGCAGAGCTACCTCCCACCTACCTACCAACCTGCCTACCTACACTACCTACCTTACCTACCTTACTTACATAGCACGCTACACTACCATCCTTCACATGGCGCCATCTGCCAAGGGGTGCTGTACAAGTATGATGTATGTACGGAGTAGATGCACGTACGTGTACAGCACAACACTACCTACGTGCAGCTACCAAGGTTGGTATAGGTATTATCCCAGGACATTGAGGCTATAGTACCTCCCTACTACCTAACGTAGCAAATGATCCTGGGAATATTACTACCACTAAGAAAGATCTTGTGGGTCTACAACTAGTGTATCAGTCACAGTCAAGACGATGAATGAATGAGCAGATATATTTTACACTTATTGCAGCTTGTATGCTGTACTATACAGTCACATATATACTCTAGTATTGTTTGAACGTTGGCCATGTTAGATCTAAAACCTAGCATGTCTGTTAATGCCTTTGCTGTCACCATCCTCACTCATTAGGGTCCAATATAACCATCTAACAGGTAATTCATACCGGAGTGGACGGAGCTAGCTGCCTGTCGCCCAACTACCCTTGTTAGGATGTTGTTTACACTACACTAGAGACACAGGACAAGGAAGAGAGAAGGGTAGATTTGATGATAAGAATTGAATTTTTTTATAAAAAAAACCTAAACTAAAGTCGAGGGGCAAACCTTGGTAACATTATACAGTAAGTGTGCAACTTCAAGAGTAATACTACTACTACTACCACCACCTACATTATGCTATAGGTAACAAATGGAATACAACATTACCTACACTAGCCGGTTAGTGTAGTTGTGTGCAAATTGATATCCACCGTCAAGGTCTCCCTTCAAGGCCCCCCTATCCCTGCAGTGCAGCCTTGGGTAGTTGTACCTACGTGTGAGTCGGTACCCAAGTAGGTATGGTTACTTAAAAAGACCAGTAGGAGCACCACCACAAGAGTATGTTATACCTAGCTGTACTTTGACGAAAGTACGGGCAGACTTACACTGAGAGGTCTGTGGGGTAACCCCACTGTAACACAGGGATATATATGTATGTAAGCAGGCCAAGGGCCATCAACCAAGTCCTCTACCTAGGTACCTACCTGCTACAGTATACACTACCTTCCTAGGTACAACATACATTATAGTATACCTACCTACCTAAATACTTACCTAAGTACCTACGCTCGGCTCCCTGCTACCCCACCCCTACGCAGTCACCTAACGTGGTACCTAATGCGGTACCTAACGCATTACAGAAAACCCTGGTGTCTCAGAACGGCCTCTATCGCATGGGAGAAATACACGTCCATATATTGGCCAGTATTTATTAATTATTTGGCCAACACTATGAAACGCCTCGTAGCATGATGGCTAAATAAATCAAGGTAAATACGTCGTCTCATCACCAATAACGACGTGGCCGGCTCGCAGACTATTGCACAACGCCGCTGATTTACTGCTGATTTGCCGCTGATTTGCCGCTGATTCACTGCTGATTTGGGCCTCACGGACAGAGTTACGTTACAGTATCTACAAGCGAGCAAGCATAGCCAGCAAGTGGCGTTAATGGTCGAATCCCAAGAACCAACAGCAGCAACTAACCAGGTACAGGTATAATACCGAAGACCCGAATCAAGGGCTTCGAGCAAGCCACTTATCCAGTAATCTGTACCAAAATGCCATGTGGTCAGAGGTATCATCGCGTGCCTTGATGACCTGCTGTCTCGACCATGGCGTACGCTAGATAGTGTAGGTAGGTAGTGAGTGTACATAATACTCGGCAGCAGGACCAACTGACTCAAGTTGGTATGGTACGTGGAAGGGAATCCCACCGGTTCTACCAACACTCTGCAAGGTACTGATTGTCTCATCCCCCAGCACTGCTGACTTCCACATACTTACCTTCTTTCGTCCTGGGCCGACGAAAAGCGCAGCCTTCACCAGCTTCAATCGTCGTCATCAGCGTCAATGTCAGAAGCATCAACATGTGGATCGACCTCCCAGTGCAACCTACACTTGCAGACACACATCTTGTACTCCCCCAGGATTATTAGCAGGAGGTATCGCCCCCAAGAACACCCTGCCTGTCTGTCTGCTTACCCTGGTCTTGTTAGACGTGATGGGTAAGGTATGTTCGTGTTAGCTGCTTTACTTTGGAGTCAATAAAGACAAGATTCTAGATTAGAAGAAGTGGTGGAATTTTGACGACGATGGAGACTAGATCCAGCTAGTAGACCTGGCGAGACGTTTCAACGTCTTTCCACATATTGGGGCCTTCACAGAGATAATCAGCTCCCAAACCCATGCTGGCAATCTCAATTCTCCTGGCTTCAAAATTCCACCAACCATACAGGGAAGAAAAATGGAACGTGCCGTGGTAGGAGAGATGACCCGTATCGTTTGTTAACATCTAGGAACCTCGATAGCCCGACGAGGGTCGCTTCTAGGGACGATCGAGCTAATCATCATATCTTGTCCTTTTGTCTAACTCTTAGAGGTCCACTATGAACTACGGCCCGAGGGTAGAGCACAACTCGGCTCGGAAGTTACCGCGATCCCTTACCAATATAAGAAAGACATCGTTAAGCTACGAGAAGCCATAAAGAAAACAACATGCTCCAAAACATACAGTAGTGTATCGTGTATCCTTCAGTTTCGTTCAGTTCAGTTATATATACAGAGGATGGTCCACTACAGTATGAGGTATGCACGTTAATGGCACGTTAATGGCACACAACATCGCCGATGCTTAGTACAACAGCGCGAGAAGCCGAGACTTATGTGTGGAGGCAAGCCACGATGACACAGTATAGCAGGAGAGGATGTGACTCGGTGAGAGCCAACCTGATGTCCGCGGCTGAAGCGATACCCGGGATTCACAATCTCGGTCACAATCTTAGCCGGTCAACAAAGTACGGTGTGTCCCCGTGCACCCAATAGTGCTTGATGACATGATCTTAACCGATCAGCTGACCAGAGCCAGCCAGCCCGAACGAGCGCCGGCTAAGTCACTAGGTACCGAATTGGGGAACCATCATGATAACAAAGGACCAGGGTCTCCCTAGCTCTACTACGGTAGAGACCTCTCGAATAAATGCGACGGCAAGCAAACGTTGTAGGAGAAAAAGAAATACTGAGGGCTGAGAGGATGCCAGGAGATAAAGTCATCCCACAAGCGCCATGTCACAGCCTAGTATTATGTCACGATAACCGCCACATATTCCACGACGCGGTAACCGAGACCATCCACTGACCTAGCAATCCTGACGGCAACCAAGGACCAGCTGGGACTATTCTACTATGTAGACAATGGAGGGTGCGGAGTCTGATCCTTATGACGTAGAAGGATGGCATCGGTCTTGTCAATACGTGCCCGTGGAATCCGCCAAGGCAATTGGTAGAATAAATACTCACGCCAACATAGCTTAAAGTTGATTTCGTTCCATTGCAACATCAACCCCGCCTTTCCTACCTATATTACTACTCTGAGAATACTAGTAGTTTCCAAGAATATTTGGTCCCATGCAAAGATAACTAACTCCCCACTAGGAACCGGAGCTTATCTGTCTTCGCCAAATTACGACACGGAGGAAACTGGAATGCCTAGCTCCTCCTCCTCCGTGATCTAATGTAGTCTAAGCGCACGGCACGTCCTTGCATTGTTTCGTGATGAGCTTGCACCAGATTGTCGTCACTGCCACGTTCTGCTTGAACTAGATAGATACCGGTAGACCAGGCGGATATCAAGGCCTCGCACGGTCCTCACTGATTGCTCGATCACAAGCTCCGTTCAAATAAATGATAAAGCGCCGCACAAGTCTGCCTATTCTCAGCTGCTTCAGTTCCATCCAATATAGCTACCTAGTCTACCAAACTTCTTCAGTAACTGATACTAGTATATGTATACTAGGGTAACATTTTGTGATCATATCCGGCCTGGATCGACACTTCTATTATTGAAATTTACATATCACCAGCATTCTTGTAGCTAGCAGTGCTCCCCGACCTAAACCAATTGGAGGGAGAGGAGCCCACATTCATAAGATTTACCGACAGATGCAACTGTCTAGTTAATAAACGAGCCAGGCCATTGGTGTCCTCTCTCTTTTTTCTCCCCCTCATGGCACTCGTCGCACTCTGTAGGTGAGACGAAGTCAACGTGAAGAATTTAAACATCTGCATCAATTTGGCACGATGATGTGGCAACGCATTAACGAGAACCCTTGTTGTACAACAGGACGGGGATCCCTAACCCTTTGCTGCAGGGCAGATCCTTTCACGGGCAGGTCAGTCCCGGAAACCGCCCGGAGTCCCTCTGCGAGCCACAGGATCTACGATACCTATACTACCGGTATACATACACTACCTATGCCCAGCCGATCTAGACTCCCTTATCGTTACACATATACAGTAACCCCTGATACTATTATGCCCTCAGTCGCAACGCTTAGGCTGTTTTTTTTTTAATGTTTTTTTTTCCTGTGTATACTACTATAGATAGTTCAACAGTGGCTGAACGCTAGGATTCTTTGAGGCAAACGCGAAACCGTTGACGATCTACTATACATGCCTACCCTACCAGTATCGCCAGGGTCCCCCTCCCCACCGTGGAACGAACCAGGAACAGCTGTGTATTTTGCTTGGCAGGCTGAAGAAAGACTTGACTATTTGTTCTCCAGCAACATAAAAGTTAATTCGAACCGGTTTCTGGCGGCGCATACAGAAGCCAAGCTCTCGCTGGGTCCCTATATTCTTTCCACTGAACTATATCACCTTCCCTATGAACAGCAGATATCGCACACCCCTAGTAACCCCGACACACGACTCACGCCGAACATTCGGTGAACCACGGTGGACTAATACTTAGTACTAATAGCCTAGGCGCTTTACATGTAGAAACCAACCTAACCAACTACTAAGCGGCGGCGTGCAGGGAACTTACGATGCAGTACGATAGGTATACCTAATACGAGTACCACTAGTAGTAGGGACCATATTCCGCGAGGGAAACAGTCGTCGCACCTCCTAGGGTTAGGCAACACACAGGTGAGATAGGTTGCATTCATGGGGAAGGCGGTTGCGGAGGCCATAGTCATTCACAGAGGTCACAGTCATTCATGTAGGTCACAATCTATGGATGTCACCGTCATGGAGGTCGCACTCATAGCAACATCAGTCCAATGGAGGGCACTATATTCTATATTTGCGATCTATCACGTACCTCAAGATGAGCGAGGAACCGGATCTCCCGAAAGCAACCTCTAGTCATCAATGGATAAGACCACATACAGAAGCATGTATTTTAATTTGCTAGACTAGCAAGCCATCACATCACGGCTTTCCCTATTCGCGCCTCCCGTTGACTCTGATTACCTTGCAGCAAGCCAACAGCGAACTGGTGAACTGAACGGCGTTCATGTCACCGCATCAGCTACCTAATCTCCCTACCAATCGCCGCCCTCTCAATCCTCTATGTTCGGCGCGTGTCATATTCGTCTGATATTCGATATTCCCTCAGACTAGTCAGCCCGTACACATAGGAAACCCAGATGACAGCTCGTCACGCAACGCGTGATGACAGCTGGCCAAACTGAATTGAGAGCAGGAAAAGCAACGATCCCGCAACAAGCGCGCCAGAGATCACTAGTCCACACAAACATTTCCAGCGTCACATTCGCTTCCGGGCCGTGCGTCCCACCACAGCCAGCACCCAATGTCAAGCCCCGTCCCTTGAAATGATCTACGCTACAGTCAACCGGACGACTGCGGGCCCCTCGGCTATGTATGGGTCTTGGTCTTGGGACGATAGTACCTGGTTTCGCTCCTTCTGCCTGCTCCGGACTATCCACCGAATCAGTACTGGATACTTGGACGAAGTGATGATCTCCCTAGAACCCTTATTTTCGACTGCCTGCACAGCCCGGTATTTGCTACATTTCATACCCGCGAACGGGCAAAGAGTGAAAACATTATGCGTAGAGGCCGAGATCCAGTTAGCAATGCGGACAGCAGCGCCGTCGAAAGAGTCCCCGTTTGAACCAATCAGAGCCAGGGGATATGCTTGTCAAGAAAGCTGCAACGATCAGGCCAGAATACCCCAATAGCGCACAACGCTATAGGGAAGGGAAAACATGCCTCGTTTCAAAGAAGTCGTCTGCCGGGGCTTCCCGTCCTCCTCCTCAAATGCCTTCTACTAGTGCATATTCTCCACGGTAGTGTGTATGCGGATTTAAATGAATATTACTAATATGCAGGGGAGGGTCCGTGGGAGCCTCCGATTGCTGCGAAGAGGTAATAATTGATGTATCATAAAAAGCTTTATGGACTGTTTAAGTCACGTGCTAGACTACCCTGTGCCCCTTTGTGCGATTCGATACTATCTACCGATATTCCAAGCTCGTCTCCAATGTGCCTCATGCTGAATCAATCTCCCCCATTGGCTTCTCCGGTCGCTTAGAGAACGTCCCTGCTAACAGCGAATCAACAATACAAGCGGCTATGCCGATGGGCTTCTGGGCTTGGAGCCGGTGTTGTTGTTCCCCTCTCTCTCTGTCTCTTCCGTCCTTCCAGGACCAACCATGGAGAGACAGCCGCCACCGCGGCGATGACGGATTGCAAGCCCGCGTGCATGCAGCTGTGCATTCATATCTGCTTTACGATTACATTGCCTATGTGCTTGCATGCAGGACGAATATGATGACACGACATACATAGTATACGATGTCCTGCTATCTGGTCTGCCTGGTTACCGGACTGTCGACCGTGCGCAATGGCTTGATAAATTAAGGTCACATTTTTCTGCCTGGGCAGCATGCACGCCCATTGGCGCCTTGGAAAGTCCTACATTTTATTTCTTAGCACGGACGGGTGCACTGCAGCCAGGCACTTGCTCAAACGCGAGCAGAATACAGAGTACACCGCAACGGAGTGCGTGTGGCGGATACTACGCATTTCGTTGGCCTCTGCTTCAGTACACCCTACGCACGGATGGGCAATATAGATTATATGTACGAGCCTCAGGACGTTGGAGTACGTCGGCTCTTGTCCCCAACAGGTGTATATATGTGTTCCCGTCACAAGCTTCCATGAATTATACATCGCCGTCTCTGCAATATGGCAGTGCCGGCACGGTACGGCAGAGCATGAGAAGGGTATTTGCATCTGCAGGTAACCGCCACGGCTCGCAGGCTAGATCGCGAGTCCAGAGGCAAGGAAGATCATTAATCTATTACTGGTGTTACCTCTGTCTCCAATGGGGCTAGATCATCGAAGGAGCTATATGCAAGGACCTCACTTTTTCAGCTAATATCTTCTATCCTGCTTGTTTTTTCATCATCTGTACCCGTAGCTTCAGTAAATACCCAAATGCGGGATATAATCCATTACGCGCTGGTAGAGTCCGTGCTATGAGGCAGTAGGGACCCGGCAGCACAAAGGCGAAGGAACCGAGGTCGTGCATGTGTATTCTAAATGCTCTCTATCACTTGTATGCGTTTCTACAAGGGGGACTTGCCGTTATTAGTTTTCCTGGCAGCAAGATTGCGCCAATTTCTGCAGGCTATGTAATATCACGATGAAAAATCCTCTCGCGTCACTGGCAGGACTCTCTCTTCGCACATTTTAATTCATCCGTTGTCTCATTGAAAGCTGTCATAACTTAGTCCACACACGATTACCCGTCTCCGCCTCTCATATGCCAGCCAGCCTTTGTAGTTCCCGGTTCCCGTCACTAGCGGGGAACCTGTCGGGAGAAACAACCATTCCGCTCAATGACATCGCTTACTGTCGGACTAGTCCCGTGCTGCGTTCTGTGCTGTGCTACTATGCAGGTGTCTAGATGGTAGGACGTGCAAGCACCCTGGCTAGTTCTGCGCTATGATCCCCCCCCCCCGTTGCTGTCATAGGTGCTTTATGCCCTCAACCCGCAGTTGCCACGGCTAAAATGTATGGACTAGTAAGACTCTATGTCAAACAGTTGCACAAGCTGAGGGGGGTGCTACCTTCACCACAGACAGCCCGTGTCAGATGATCATATGCCAGCAGTGGGAAGCTCTACGTAGACTGTACAGAAGTCCGGGTACAGGCATACCATGAAATGATCAAATCGAGTATGAGATCGACGGGACGAGTATTAGGTATGAAGCGTAGATTTGTTTGCTTCGGCGATACGGGCTTAGAGAAACCGAATTGAACATGTGTCAAGGTTATCCTATGAGCGACGTCATAGTACTCAGCTTGAGAGGTAAATTCCCGTAGGCAGATGAGACCTACAGCTATGAACAATCAGCCCTAATGCCGTGTTTAGTGCTGTCTCACTCAGGCAAGAACTGTCAAAAGCTTGTGATACTGTATATACCATGAGATTCAATCACAACAGTTTTGTAAGACCACTAAACCAGCCAATGATTAAACGCCTAAGATACTGTGATTCAAACTTGCCGTGATGAATATGGCATTGCCGAGAGTTTGGCAAACCAAAACACATGTGTTCATGTATCAAGGGTCCTTTGCGGTTCGTCACCGTTGAAAATGTGTCGTAATATCTCAATTTCTATAGAATCAATCTCATAATTCTAAACACAGCCTTGTATCCCGTCTTCTAGGATAGCATCTCTTGTGAGTTAGTGGGCTGTAGAGACAGCGGCCAGTTACATATCCCAAACATGCCAGGGAAATATCCATTCAGTAACCATAACTAAAAAAGAAGAGTTCGAGCGTTCTGATTTTGGATCGCTCAAAGGCCCTCATAAAAGGCTTTAGGTGAGACAGGCATGTCGGCCTATGTCATTAGGTTATCTCTTGTTGCGTCGGCAATACTCAGAATTCTACAGCAAGTTTAGCCCATTATAATGAACAAATGGTCACATTCCACAAGCCAAATACTGCGCTTAGCAAAAATATTTCAAATGGACGTCAAGTTCTCCTTTAGTAGAAATGACCAGAAGACAATATGCCTCCCTAAATACGTTGTGGTAATTCGACTTTGATATCTATATGTGTATAGGGGTGCATGAACTTTCACCTAATTATCTAGCTTCTAGGGAATAGATCAATACACATTTGCACTTTTCTTCGCCGGAAAGCGCATGCCCTCATTTTAGATGTATATAAGTATCTTAACAATCCTCGCAAGTATTCATAGTAACTATCAATTCCCGCCTGTTTCCGAACCGGCTGTGGCAGGCCTAGGCAAACAGCGTCACAAGGTCTGTACGAGTTGTTCATCCACTATTATTCATGTAACGCCTTATAAAACAGGATTATTTTATATATCCTTGGTAGAGATCATTAGTCTATTCTTAGACCCCTCCCACGGCGATGAGTATTCGTTGTGTACAATGTACCCATACCCAAGTTTCTAGCAAGTATATCAAAATTAAGCGTATTACGACGGTAATCTACATCTCGGAATGACCACTTTCTACCAAGCCACTACTACCGCCACCACGTTTGTCACACCTTCTATAATAAGAAGGGGTGTTTAATATATTACGAGCTAAAGATTATCAGTTGCTCCTTGGGTCTTCGCGCGCAGTGTTCGTCACGCTCTCATACCTAAGTTCATGTCGTGTTACCCATCATTCGATGGATTGATGGCACACCGCAATTATAGGCGCTACAAAACGCATCCGACTATGTCTTGGCCCTCTCTACGATTGGTAATTAGGTTTATTCAACCCGAGTAAACAGAGCGCATACCCTAGCATGACTCACGTAAGATATAAGTGAGTGGAAGGGAAAATTTTGTAGTACTCAAGTACAGCTACCTTCTATCAACACGAATGGATTAGCCGGTTCGCATTCTACTGAAGAGGTCTAAAGAACTGTGTATTACTAAGTTTCTGTGGGCATACGACTTGATACCTTGATGAACACATAGTTACCCTGCTCAACCAAAGGTTCCCGCCGCCGCTTTGAGGCCTAAAGATAGCGTATAATGAATCATCATATCTACTAACTTTCCGTCAATAAAATTTGCGTCTTTAAAACTTGAATGATGAAACGGGTCAAAGGACATATGACTGGCCAGGCAACTAACTACACCTAGTTTCATAAATTTTATGGGATATTTAAGTGTTTGAAATCCTGTGCATGTTAGGGGAATTAGTGGAAATGATGACCTGTCATTCTGCGCCCGATATCGCTTACCTTTTTCTGTAAATATGAATAAATATGAAGGATATGGTATACCGGCCGGCTCTATTCACATGGAACACATCCCGCTAAGCCTCAATCTTATTGTCAATCCTGCCCATTTCTCTTCATCAAATTCGAAGTGGCAAGATGGCCGAGTTGGTTATGGCGTGAGGTTAAGGTCACCTTAGCACAGTTTCCTCATGGAGCAATCCGCGTGGGTTCAAGTCCCACTCTTGTCAGCATCACGATCACACCTTCGGGTGACAGATTTGTTTTCTTTTTTTCCTTTTCCTTTTATTCTCAGCTCATCATGGATTAAAATACGAATCTGTAGGTACGACGTGTTTGTAGTTTTACACCGCGATTTCACCGCGATTTCACCGCGATTTCGTATTCGTATCAAAGTGTTACGGTTACACAACGTTGCCTATTTTTTTCAGCTTCTCTACCCATTGAAAATACACCCAAATCGCCTATCCATTTGACTTTGTAAGTATAGTCATGAGCATGATTCAAGGCTATAAAATACGCCAAGAACACTCATAATGCCCTACGATTCTTTCTATCTCGTGCGTACCAAAATATCTCCTAATAAAGAAATACGAGAATGGTGAATGAAAAATTAACCGGCTCATGAGATGGCGAGGCACTTTGGAGAAGTGGTTGCCGCGCGGGGCCTGCTGAGCCCGTCTCGAAGTTGCAAGAACGCTGAGATGTTTTACACACAAGTTCATTCCATTAACCACTCTTTAATCCCCAAGGTATCGATTTTCCTTTTTCTTTTTTTCCTCGGAATTTTCAATCCGAAGAGAAGAATGTAATGAATGTATCTTGAACACTAACATTTGTTTTTCTTTTATTCGTTCTGTCAGGACCTTAGACGTAAGATATAACGATGATTTGGTGTCCAGTGAGTCAGAGCTGCCATGATTACCAATTGTCAAGGATCAGCAGCCATGAATATGATTACATAATGAATCCGTTACAGACCGCAGATCAAGCCTAGTTAGAATTAGCCCAAATGGGGTTCAAGATGGCCAATTAGAGAGGCTCCAGCGATCTGATAAACCGAATCATCAGCGGATCTAATCTCGGCATAAGCGGAGGTTGAGAAGCAGTACTTGGTAGTAGCAGAAGGCAAGATTAACGAGTCTAAGTACATGAGAGTACAAGGGTTAAATAATGCTCCGTGACGGCAACCGACAGCGGCGCTCGGGGTTAGCTTATCAGATCCGAATCTAAGAGGTTATATTTATGTAGGATCTAGGTGGTGTATATTAAGTCAGTAGGGAGTTAGCTACATTTATCCCGCATAGAATTTGCCTTTACTTGAGAATAGTAAGAGCCACGAGAAGAGACTTCTACATTCTTTTGAGACTGATTCCTGCAAATCAAACTTGAGATCTATTGGACTAGGCTAAATAAGACGAAATATGGCTACTGGCTTGAGGAACATTGTTGTCGTTGGAGGGTCCTTCGCCGGCGCGGTCAGTTAGCTCCGACAACTATATATCCACCGTTTCCTTAACCCTTCGGATTTACTCATACTGACAATATCGTTTCAAGGCCACCTCACAAGGACTCGCCAATCTTTTGCCGTCCACCCATCGTGTAAGTAACATCACTTTCATCCAAAGAACACGACAAAGCATTTACTAATAACGGGGCACAGGTTCTGCTCATTGAGCCCCATAGTCATTTCCATTATTTATTCGCCTTCGTAAGTCTTACAATATAGTCACAGATAGCGGCGATATATAGTATCTTGATATCCAACACGACTAACACATCAATGATTGAGGACAGCCGCGATTTTCTATCGTGCCTACATACGAACACAAGGCCTTCATCCCATTCTCAGGCGTTTTCGCCGCAGCACCCAGTCCAGATCGGCACCATGTCGTGAGGGCGCGGGTCTCTGCCTTACACAAAGACCGCGTAGTTCTCGACAGGGAGTGGCAAGGTGTGCACGAGATCCCGTACGATTATCTAGTCGTAGCGACTGGTACCAACTTGCGGGCCCCTGGCACCATGCAGGACGAAGAGAAGCCTCTCTCTGTAAAATATCTACAGAATTATCAGCGACGTCTTAAGAGTTCTAGGTCGGTCGCCGTCATAGGTGGTGGTGCTGTTGGTGTGCAGAGTAAGTTACCTTCGGATTTAAATACTTCCCGCTTTGGAGTTTTCTAGAGCAAGAAGCCTCCCGTTCAAGCCCAAGCTGTAGCTTGGAAGCATCGTATGGTTCCGAGATACTCACGAACCATGCTCGAAACGGCAGAAACTGACTCCGAGCATCGCAGTGGCGACGGACCTCAAGGAGATATATCCCGAAAAGGAGATCACGTTAATACACTCCCGGGACCAGCTGATGCCGCTATACCATAAGAACCTAAGCGAAATCATCAAGGCGAGATGTCAGGAGCTAGGTATCAAGTGAGTATTCCGCACCACCATCTCCAGACAGTTGCCATCACCAGGTTTGCCCATCCAACCTAATCTCTCGCAGCCTTGTGCTCGGATCCAGAGTCAACATTCCGGAGGACGAGTTCCAGAATGACTCAAAGGGACCCATCGCCATATCTCTGCAGAACGGCAACACGCTCCAGGCCGACGCCGTGATCCTAGCAACAGGGCAAACGCCCAACACGCAATTCTTTTCCACACTCCCAGCCTCATCAGAGGACTCTCTCATCAACCCAACCAACGGGTTTATCCGTGTGAGGCCAACACTACAGCTCCAGGACCCCAACTACCCGCACTTATTCGCCGTTGGTGACGTTGCCGACAGCGGCGCGCATAAAGCGGCCCGGCCCGGCGTCAATCAGGCGCAGGTTGTGGCCAAGAACATCCTCGACTTTATCGAGGGCCGCGAGCCTTCAGAGAAGATCGAGATTACTCCACCGGGCATCCACTTGTCACTAGGTTTGGTAAGTGACAGCATTTGCTCTTTCTCCTCGTGTACACGGCATCCGACCTAATGAATGGCGCGAGTAGTCGAAGAACATCATCTTCCGCAACCCCAATACATCGAAAGGCGACACCGAGCCCTCGGTCGTGTGGAGAGATGAGTGAGTCGCCTTGTCCTTCCTAGCCTAGGAAGCATCCAAACTGCAGAACCAGGAACACTGACAACCAAACAGCGGGACGCGCGATATGGAAATTGACGCAGCGTGGGTTCGACGTGGCGTCCCGGTGAAAAGCGAGGCCGAATACCATCTATAATCGAATAGACCAATGGTTTCAACTGGTCGAGGATGCTACTGCTATTGCCGAGGTTGAGTTATGGGATATACCTACCTCTAGAATCTCCTTCGCACTCACTATGGAGGATTGTTTGAATATCCTAGAGGCTCGATGCATAGAACAATTGCGAAGAGTATAGACCTGAAGAAAAAACTTTTTGTATATAACTAGTATTACCGCGCCTAGCCAATAGGAGGAAACAGGTCTTAAGGCGGTAGAAACGAGTGAGAATCCGAGGAGTTAAAACAGGGAACATATTCGCGAGCCGCGTATATCCCACGGGAATGCCGTACATGTCAAGATTAGAGCTGGAAAAAACGAAACAGGTCGTCCCCAAACCTACCCACAACCCTACACTAGACATGGCCAAAACTCCCACGCGCTTGGAAGGACCGTGAGTGAGGGGTTGTCGAGAGAAAAAGAGACAAAAGGAATATTTTCCTCAAACACATTACCTAGTTCAGACCTGAGAGACAGGATAAATAGGGTCAGTAGGGGCCAAAAATGTCATCAAAGAGAATCAAACTCTTGTCTGCACGGCCACAACGTGCTGTACTGACCACTATACTATGATGACTACTGGAAAGCGCCTGTTGAGGTGGAATCTGGAGGGGCGAGGCTTGTAATGGGATATGCGATTTGCTGCGCTAAACTAGATAGCGTGTTTAGTATCGTGGTTACAAATCTATTGGCAGCTTTGCTCACGATTTGGTAGGTACTATAAATCTCTGTTTTTTGGGGGGGGCAACTGGATGCCTTGAACTGGGGGAGAAGTTGATGCTCAACAAAGTGAAAGAACTAGCAGTTAATTATTCAGCTTCGCGTAAGTCCTAGACGATGTTGCACGTCGTCGCAAAAGGGAATCATCACCAAGATTTGTTGTTAAAGCACGATAGTAATCATCTGGGTTTTATTGTATTTGAATGGCTCAACTACCCCGAGCCTCCCTCAAAGTCTCCCCTACACACCTCATGCATTCATGGCATGAATCTCACTGCCAGCCTCAATGGTTTCCAACCACAAACGTAAAATTCATCCGCGATTTTGAAGGATATGAAAAAAGGTGGCGAAAGCCGGCAATTGTTTGATAGAAAAGTGTGATCAAAAACCAACAAAATCCCTCACAGAATATGTACGATGTATCTTTCATTTTCCGGCGCAGTAGTCGTTTGTTTATTTCCTCTTTCAATCGTGACCTCGAATCATCCTCGGCCGGCGAGTATCTCAACAACAGGGTATCTTAACAATACGGAGACACATAAAAGGGTATAGCAAAAAGTGCAAAAATGCCTCCGCCAGCCCTTATCACGTTGGTCATCGTTGAACATCGTAATAAGTGCCAGGTGAATAAAAAGGGGGTTAGAAGCGAAGTAAAGACCAGCCAGCAGCACGTGTCAACTCGTGAGCGTTTCCTCGTCACCTTGTAAGGTGATAAGTAGTGGAGGTTACGCGAACATGAAACCGGCCCCCAGGCCAAGGCGAGGGTATCGGAAGAGTGTGGATATATGGCTGATAGAACAAGGTAGGTAAAGTCAAGAGCCACAGGCAGGTACTTGGCAGTTCTGTCCTAGAATATCCAGTCTCAGGAATGCGCAACATGCGTGTTGCTGGTTTATTGAAACATTAACGGTGAACTTGGTATAATACCAAATAGGCTCAACACTGTTCAAGGGGCGAAGAGTAAGGTTGTTGAGACCGACAAGTGGTGATTACTTGGATCTTGAGCATATGCTCACGGCTCGTAGAAATCGAAGAGGGTATTTTGTAGTAGTTTAGCGTCGCTGTTCGTTGCCGTAATTCGGGAATATCGTGGGATCATCCGTTTCGTCGCATGTAATTGTAACCTGACAGCGCTGAAAACGGAGGACGTTGGTTTTTGACAAAAGAAATGAATGAAGTGATGTTCGCATCAACGAGTTCGGTATTGACAGTAATTCTTTCCAGTGTGCTTTCAAAAAAAGATTACTTCCTGTAGCGAACAGCCACATTATACGGCGCAGGCAGTACAGGCTACTCTCTTTACATAAGAGCAGCCAGAACCATACCGGCCACGCCAGCAAAGCCAAAGGCGCTCAAGGTTCCGGCGCCGCTGCTGCCGCCATTATCGATTGTCGGGCTGACGGTAGGCGAGGAACCGGTAGGAGATCCGGAGCTCTGTTCAGCGGCGGTCGTGGTGGGAAAGGTGGAGTAACCAGTGCCGATGGGTTGGTAGATGGAGGTAGTAACGTTCGCGTAGACGCTCGAAGTGGCGACCTTGGAGATGGTGACGTATTTGGTCATAGTCATGGTCGATGTCAAGGTCGAGGTATCGTCAGCGACGGCCAGAGGCAGAAGCGCGGTTGCGACTATGGTCTTGAGCTGCATTGCGACGAAGAGTTGTGAGTGAATTGATGGGATTGCGAAGTAGATTGTCGTTTCTTGCTTTCCCTCAGTTATGGAATGATGGGATGCCACTTATGCGCCTCGAAGTTTGCGACTATCGAAAGGATGTTGGTATGTATACGCGCGTGTGATGCAATGCGATGCGATGTGATCGTTCGTCTTGTTTTATTTGCAGAGAATGTGGGTGACTGAATACTCGATATTCAAGGTACAATTGGTAATTGTCGTGAGTGTGATTCGTAGAATTCGTAAGATGTGAGTGAACTTTGCCAACGAAGTCCGTCTGTTTCAGAAACGAATGTTTGTGGGTGGGAGAGAGGCGAGGGAGAGAGACCAAGAGGGAGCGAATGTGGTCATGTAAGAGGTAAAATGAGAGAGGGAGAGGGAGCTAAAGAGTGGGTGGGAGAAAAAAGGCGGGACGAGGGGGGCGGAGAGATGGTGGTCAGCACGGGTACCTGACAGTCACGATCGCCTTCTTGGGCAACGCCTTTGCTTGCCCTGCATTTGCGAAATTAATGAAGCCGGGGGGCCACTAAGACGCCCCTAAGGCACCACTAAGGAAATCGAACAAGGGTCTTGATAGGCGCCTGATAGGTTGGCTTGGTCTAGGTACTTGGTCTACTTTGTCTACATAGTATTTGGGCGGCTTGGGCTAATGGGGTTTGAAGTTAGCTATAGGTACCATCGTCTCATTTGTTCATCCTCATTTTGATCTTTGTCCGCTCTCTGCTCACTGTTGCCCTTTGAGACGAAATAAGTACCCCAATCCTTTATTCTCGTTGGTCCATTTTGTTCAAGTGAAAGAAAATTTCTTTGGGTTTGCTATACCAGTACAAAGCAAGTATAGGTAGAGTATTACCTTTAGGTAAAAGTAACACACACACGCCCGTACGTGATGAGCACGTGGACACCACTCTGCGTTGTCCGACTACTATACCGCCTCTTATCATCCACGCTATATGATTCCGTATTACATTGGGGTTTTTGTAAGACGCAAAAGCTCGAGCCAGTGCGAGCAAACATCTATACATAGGTATCTACATACCTAGGTACTAATAGTAATAATAGTAGTGTAGTACACAGGTAGGAGTAATAGTAGTAGTGGGATCTTGAACGGAACACAAAGTACCTACGGCACACTAGAAAGACAAATCAGGCTGATTCTGTGCCCCCCAGGCGCTTCCCCAATCACATACATGTACAACTACAGGTAGTATAGGATCTAAGTAGTGTACATTGAGTACCTCGAGTCTCGACTAGTAAGAGGTATCACAACGCGTCTATAGTAGGCACAGGTACAATGCTCGTGGTACACACCAGTACACCGGCTCATAGTAGGGCAAACAGCATGGGCCATCGGAGATTACAAGCTACCCTGACCCATCTCTGGCTCCAAACTCGTCTTCCAGTTTCTACTACTATGTACTAGTATGTACACTACTGCTAGTATGCTGCATAGGTAGTACTATACTATTGTGCCCATCTACATAATACTACATAGAGTTTACGCTAGATATTTGTTACAAGGAGGTGTCACTCTTGCCGAGGACCAGTAGGTACCTGATTGGACTCCTCCCCCATACATACTATAGTATAGTACGCTATCTACAAGCCCCTTGAAAGATGCGCGATGTACACAGGGAGATTCACTCCCATGAGATGATGACAGGGTCCGTCCTCAAACGGCATAGCATTCCTATACTAAAAGCTCTGACAAAACGCCGCAACGCAACCTTCGTTATGCCTTACCTGAGAGCATGCCGTCGGTAGTCTCAGCTTCTCATCAGCTCAGGCTATTTATGTACTCCTATATGAGATCGATGGCCTAGCTCATATACACTAAAACTACGTGCCCAAGGGAGTATTTTGTCATCGGCGGATACCTACCCAAGTAGGTGATAGTATTACAATAGATTGACTACCTATCTAGTAGCACATAGTAAAGGGTAGGTAGTATACTACACGTAGTAGTATAACTAGTAAGGAGGGAAATATCGGCTAGGCACACAACACTACCTAGACCGGGGATCGGGTGCACAGGGAAGTGAAGCTTAATAGCGGACTAGGGGTGCTATTCCTGGGCCAGATCATTTTGGGGCAAGCGTCAATCAAATGGCTCGCCTTTGGTGTCTCATTTCGACGGAGGCAATAAATGACGATTAAATGGACGGTACGCGCTACTCAACTAGAGGTTGCGGGGAAAGACTTTGTCTAGAAGCGGCAGTCCATTAAACGTGGACTCCGTCGCAATTTGAGAATTCCTCGCTGTCCGACATTCATGTTATTCACTTCGTTGCCAATCACAATAATAATAATACATACACTACACCAACAAGAGCAGAGCTTCTTGGGGATCCTGTTCCCCATATGTGTGCCACTACACTCACTACTAGTAGTACCTCGGGTCGCAATGTAACGATGTTTTCGTCCAACAGCATTTATGCGGGTTAGGTGTCCTGCGAACTCCCCTGCCAGTGCACATTTGTACCTGCATTTGTGGACTTCAGCTGCGTGCTTGGCCAGCATATCAAAATAAAGCGCATGTCCACGTCGCAGAGCTTTTCCTCCCCACCGACTTTTCGTGTTACCGTTCATTGCCCACCACGTTTCCCGTAGCTGAAGTCGGTGTGTGAAAAAGTCTTGTATTTTCATGAGTCAGGTCTTTCATTACATTCCTCTGCCTCCCTTTATTCGCAATATACCCTTGCACTACTTACACGGCACGGCCTATTTAGACTATCGATATACAGCAATTAAAAACTACCGCCACGTTTTATAGAGAGTCACGTGGAGGTGCCCTAAGTATAGTAGGTTACTCACTCTAACGCTGTTTGTGAATCGGTTACGCAATATACCTAGGTAAGCAAAACAGAAGAATGCGAATCACTCGGAATACATAGTAAGCTACTTACACTACACTACACTACTTGCTACGTGTTTATTAGGCAGAACTTCGGCGCCTGAACCTCTTTGATTATTTTGACGTTCTCAAGGACTCCATACTCAGCTCCTAAAGGGTTATAGACGTGCCATATCCGAAGTCTTTTGCTGGGATCGGCTCAGAAACCTCGCTACAGCCTCAATCTATGAGTTAAGCTGCTGCTGCTCATATACCTATTATCATGCCATATCGCTCATTAGTCGCGTCATCGTGGCCCTTTTGCCAGCGGCTACGTTGATTCAAAGCCATCTAGTATAGTGTACCTCATTTGATGACATTTTAGTTCGTTTCATTCTAATAAGACGGCGCTTCTTTCTGTCGTATGCGTGGCTGGGATGGGCGCCAGGATAGCCCAGTAACAGTAACGCTATAGTGTACACATATAGGTACCATCGTGTCTCAACGCCCTACCTGAGACTGTGGTGGTTTCTGACCCTCACCTCATCTACACTACCCGCAAACAAGAGCAACCATGATTCAGGCTAAAAGCGCTTATAAAAAAAAAGGTCCGAGTGACCATAATTTCATCTTTTCGCTCTGTGAATAAACTATGAATAAATAAAATCTATGGCGAGGTACACAGGCGTTCCGCTGATAGTCACCTATTTATTGAAATGACGTAGGTGGCCATCAGTACCCAGGCGCCTATAATGACCGTCACGTTCCGCTAGGACCATATTCTTCAACATTCCAATGTGGGAGTATATATGCCTAGATTAAGTGTTGTCTCAAAACATTCTAATTTCAGCTCTTCTTTTTCCGAGACTTGGAACAACTATAATTGTATTCAGCCCAATGATGTTACAAGGAAATTCCACGTTCCCACACTCCCGAGATACGGTAAGTGGGATGGATTTTAAGTGCACGGCTCACATCTAGCTCAGCCCTACATCTTCATATAGCAACAGACTGACAAACAGTCAAGTCATTATTGAAATACAATATCTTTGGCTACTCTGTAGTGTTTACTCTCGTCTAGACGTTTTATTTCATGCAGAACCGCATTATTCCGAACATCGCGTTTTCAATGAGCGGCGTTATATTCTTAGTTAGCAGTGCACAACACATCTTCCCCCCAAGTTTCACCCCAACTGTCGTTCTATCTCCAACATCGGGATTCAACCAAAAACCATTGTAGCACATTGAGTAAGCCCTCGTAAAGATATTCGACGATGTATTTATCCTGTGATGAATAACAATATCCACGGCATACGTCAAGAACCGATGTTTATGCTTACGGCATTTTACTTCCTCTTATACCTACAAACCGTCTCAAGTAGCATCTATCCGAGTATGATGAACAACTGTCTCTCTCCAGCTGGCGTGTCTGTATAAGTAAAAAAACAATGAGGAGCATGCACTTTATGATCTAGACGCTCAAGTTGCCTCCTCAGGCCTAACTAGCACAAACCCAACGAGCGTGACCTCCGCACCCTCAGACCCCTCTCTCCGCGACGTTTCCGTCCAGGTCTTGAACCTCTTGAAACCCGCCTTCTCCATGACTCGCAAACTGCTCGTATTCGTAGCCTCGACCATAGCGCACAATATCTCCGGGACGCGATCTCCTTCCTTCGCGCTCACCGAGAGCGCATCCACCTTCGCCTCGGCGTCCCGCCTGGACAAGCTCCACCAATCCTGCACAAAAGCCTTGAGGAACTCCGTGGTGTAGCCGCGCCCCCAGTGCTCCGATTTGATCATGTATCCGACCTCGGGCCAGCCCAGTTCCGAGCCCGTCCCAAAGACGCCTCCGAGGCCGATGAGCTTGCCCGTCGACGCTAGGTAGATACCCGGGTTATACGTCCCGGCATCTCTGGGCGGGAGGAACGGGTCCAGCTTTGCCTGCGTTTCAGCTAGGTTGCCATCGACCCTGCCGAGCGCCGTGCACGCCATGACCTCGCTTTGCGTGCGTAAGGCGTGGAGGGCTTCCAGGTCATCTTGTGTAAGTGGGCGGATGACTAGTCGTGCTGTCCTGATTGGGGCCCGAGCCGCATTAGTTGGAAAAGGTTGGCTCGGCAAGGTCGTTTTCACCGTAATCATGGGTAGATTTTCCGAAGCCATTTTGATATATGAATCGAATGAGGGCCCTAATGACTCCCAATAATGCAACTTCGTGACTAGAGGTTCAGAGCAAAGACTCTCGGCTTCACTGTCAGGCCCCTCAAGTGTGGTGTTATGTGAATGAAGAAGCTATTGCCTACCTAGTTTTGACATCTCCGGACTTGGCTCGGCTCGGCCGGTGTAAAGTGTATGCGGCGGTGAGATGATCAGGTCCACTCGCAGATACTTGTTGGTCCGCCGTCCTGCAGCATATATGCTGGTGAGATGCGACGACGACCCATTTGTCGCCCGATATCATGTGTTCCTGACCGATACTCTTGACGAGGGTTGTTCTTAGCTAGCTAAAAACGATTATACGAACAGCACTTATACGAAGATTCGCATCCAAAAAGACTGGGCATGTGTGTAGGATACGAAGAGCGCGGACTACAAGAGGCGAAAAACCAAATCGTTGACATATGAGTGATGATGTTATGACTTGGTTCGTGTGGGAGTTGTGAATGCAGCGTGTACGTCAATGTCGCCCTAGTTGGTAGAGTATACATAGAGCATTGAATAATGACTTCCTACGATTAATTATTGAAAAACCGTAAATAACACGAAAGGTCCCAGATGCAGGCTAGCAAGACATATATCTCGCAAATAGATGATCTATTGCAGCATGCTCTATTTATGAAGAGTCACTGGAACCTCTGTACTCCTTTTCTATGACGGATTCTATCCGTTTATGCGTGTTGAAACAATCCTTCGCACAGTCAGATGATAGTACCATGACCCGCCAAATACCCTCGCTCAGTCAAGGGAGCCAACGCCACGTAGTTGAATGCCGCAGTAAAAACTCCATGTCATGTTGAACAAATTCCACCCAGTGGACAAGAGTTTGAGGAACTCAACGCCGGTGCCCACAACCCAGAACGCCGTTCTTCCATGATGTTGAACCTTGGATACGATCCCGAGTATAATCGTAGTATGTCCAAAACAGCAAACATACGCTAAAGCAAAATCTAGCCGGCTTATCATTGGTCTCCAGTTGTATCCTCGACTGGGGGGCAGGTGCAGAATAAGTTGAGATCGCCGTAAGCTGAAGACGTCAGTTCACTAAATCACATGGAGGGTATATTATAATGGAGTACTTACTATCATCGATTCGAGCAACACTAGGCCAGAATTTCTTTTCCTTGAGCCACGGGAGCGGGTACGCTGCCTTCTCTCTCGAGTAGCTCCGCTCCCATTTACCCTCTCCGTCGCCTTCGATGAGGTCCAGCATGGGATGGGGGGCATTCTTAAGTACGTTCTTCTCTCGAGGTACCTTACCCTCCTCGATTTCGCGGATCTCCTCACGGATACTTATAAGAGCATCAATGAAACGGTCGAGCTCCTCTTTGCTCTCGCTTTCAGTTGGCTCAATCATCAAAGTGTTTGAGACGGGCCAGCTCATGGTGGGTGCGTGAAATCCATAATCCTGGAGGCGCTTGGCAATATCGATGGCCTCGACACCGGCGGATTTGCTGAATGGCCGAGTATCGAGAATGAATTCATGGGCACACCTGCCATTACCATTGACGTAAAGTATTGGGTAGTAAGGCTTGAGATGGGAAAGAAGGTAGTTGGCGTTAAGCAGAGTAATCTTGGTGGCGTGAGTAAGCCCATCAGCACCTAGTGCAGAGTTAATGAGCGTGCTTCCAGCAGATAGGGGATGCAAACAGCAGTAAACAAAACTCACCCATCATAGTGTTGTAAGCCCAGCTAATGAGATTAATACTTGCGCTACCAAACTCTGCGCTGCTCACGGCTGTGGTGGTCTCCTTCACAGAATCTGCATGGGTACCCCCCTTGAACATCCTTCGGAGTGGGTTTGGGTGTCCTGGTAGAAATGGCGAAAGATGACTCTTGACGCAGATCGGCCCAACACCCGGACCGCCTCCACCATGAGGAATACAGAAGGTCTTGTGCAGATTAAGGTGACATACGTCAGCGCCTATTTCTCCCGGAGAGCACAAGCCGATTTGAGCGTTCATATTGGCACCATCCATGTAAACCTGCCCCCCATGATCATGCACAAGTTTGCACACCTTCTTCACCTCAGGCTCGAAGACACCAAATGTGCTGGGATAGGTAATCATAATAGCCCCAAGCTGATCTTGGTATTGCTTGCATTTTGCCTCAAGATCTACTAAGTCGAGATTGCCGGTTTCGGAATTGCATTTTATTGGGACTACGCGCATACCTGCCATAGTAGCCGATGCGGGATTTGTGCCATGGGCAGAGACCGGAATAAGACAGATATCGCGATCGTTTCCGTCAGACTTGTTTGCCTTGTGGAATTCTCTGATAGCGCGTAACCCGGCAAACTCTCCTTGCGCTCCAGAGTTCGGTTGGAGAGATGTATCATCCATGCCCGTAATTTCTGCAAGTTGTTTCGAAAAAACCCGTAGAATCTTTCGATAACCGGAGACATATGTGCTTGGAGTATATGGGTGTATTTTGGAGACCTTAGGTCGTGTTATGAGAGACATCTCACTCGTCCCGTTAAGTTTCATGGTGCATGAGCCAAGAGGGATCATAGAATGAACTAGAGATAGGTCTTTGGACTGAAGATGGTAAATATACCGTAGCATTTCCGTTTCTGAGTGGTGTGTATTGAAAATAGGATGCGTCATAAAGGTAGACGTTCGGCGGAAGATATCAGGAATGTCTAACGGGCCTGCTTCTTTAGATAGAAGCTGTTGCGCGTATTCATTGTCATTCAGAAAAAGTTCGCTACCATTGGGGCCTGTTTCCTGGCGGACAGAACGAAACGCCCCAAGTATGGCGGCGATATTGTCAAAAGCAGTTGCTTCATCGACAGATATTCCGATTTTTTGTTCACCAATAAGGCGAACAAGAAGACCCTGCTGTTTGATTGTCGCGGTGAAATTATTTCGACAAGCCTCGTCCCCCATATCAACGACTACCGTGTCAAACAACACGCGCCCATCCCTATTCCATTTGCTCTTTACAACTGAGAACCCGCTTGCTTCAGCGCCGGCCTGGATGGCTCGCGCTCCGCGAATAGTCCTCTCAGCGATGGCCTTTAAACCCTCAGGGCCATGGTAGATAGCATAAAGAGCGCTCATGTTAGCTAATAATGCCTGCGAGGTGCAGACGTTACTTGTTGCTTTTTCTCGGCGGATGTGTTGTTCCCGGGTTTGCAACGCTAATCTATATGCGTTACGGCCCATGCGGTCCTTAGACAGGCCAACTAACCTGCCGGGGATCTTTCGCTTATGCTTTTCTGTTACCGAAAAAAAGGCGGCATGAGGCCCACCATAGCCAAGTGGAATACCAAACCGCTGAGCGCTGCCGAAAGCAATGTCTGCACCCCACTCTCCAGGTGGCTTCAACATGGTCAAGGCCAATAAATCGGTGGCAACACTGAGGAGAGCGCCTTGTTTGTGCACGACCTCGGCCAGAGCTTCATGGGTATCTACGTTGCCATAGGTATCAGGATACTGGACCATGACGCCAACGAGATCGTCACCCAGCGCCTCTATCTCAGCGTGACTTTGTTGCTGTGAAAGATCTAAGGGAAGAATTGTAATACCAAATCCCTCGGCTCGTCCGCGCATGACCGAAATGGTTTGAGGGTGTAGGGTCGTAGAAACCACATACTTTTTACCTTGCCTCTTGGCCCTCGAACTCGGTAGAGCATTCATTGAAAGCGTCATGGCTTCGGCAGCGGCTGTTCCTTCATCAAGCAAACTAGCGTTGGCGATAGGAAGCGCGGTGAGATCCGAGACCATGGTCTGAAAGTTAACCAAGGATTCTAGACGCCCTTGACTAATCTCAGGCTGATAGGGTGTATAGCTTGTGTACCAAGCTGGATTTTCCAACACGTTCCGCTGGATAACAGAAGGAGTATGAGACTCATAGTAACCCATGCCAATGAAACTCTTTCTTATGGTGCCGCTAATGTAATGGTTGATTTCTCTATTGAGCTCAGACTCAGCGCGGGCGTCCCCAAGCTTCAATTTTTTCTGTGCTCTGATATCTGGAGGCAGAACTTGGGAGACAAAATCGTCTAGGTTTCGAACAGGGGGTGACAGGGTCTTGAGCATCTCGGCTATGTCAGCATCGTCTGGACCAATATGCCGACGGGCGAAGGTATCCAACGGCAGGAAGGCGGCCGCGGCTGCGGTCGAATGTGGAACGGAGTTGACATCTTCATTAGTCAAGGGAATGGGGGTGTCAGAATAAGCCCTTCGCGCTATGATTGCGCTGCCGACCTTATGAGTGCATGCTCGGGCATTTGTAGGGTAAAGGCGAGGATAGAGAGAGCAAACTCGCGATTGTGCTGACAGCAGGCCCAGGCGACGTGGGACAACACGCGCCAGGGAAGCCATCTCCAAAGGGGAACCTTTTGCAAATTGACCCAGTAGACAAATAAGCCAGACCCGTTAAGCAATTTGAAAGAATGACGATAATTTGGGATAAGGATATGACTGGTGGGTTCCACGTAGTGTTGCAAGTAAGTTCCTAGGTGGTTATCATGCGGTCATGCTGAAGGGACCCGTATCACTAAAACCTAACGTCACCACCTTGATACCGGAAGGGAAGAATGAAACACCACCCCGCGTCTAGAGGCCTGATTGCTCAATGAAATCAATGGAAAGCGCCCAAGATCGATGCTCTACACTACAATAAGATTTATCAAGAGGAAGAATGTACGGTGAATGAGTAGGCTGGGGCAAATAAGGGCCGTCATCGGCTCGGATGGTCTACCGATGGGTGGAAGATAAGCGAGATAAGCCAGGAACCATGGCGGATAGATTCGGGTCGGTCATTCGACTTTTTCCTCGCCTTTGACCTTGTTTGTTGTTCAGGGACCGACTAAGATAAGGTTTTTCATTTTTAGTAAGCCTAGACCAATGCCTAGACCAAATGCCTAGACCAAAGTACCTATCTTCAGGTTCTACAGGAATGTGTAGGTACATTTATTATGTTAATACGAGATGGTAGGTACATATATGTACCGGACAGACTACCTCTGCCTTGTAGGTATACTATACGCAGGCACATTACATACACTATGTATGTTAGAATCCAGCCGGTCGTGCCATTGAGGCTCAATTACTTACCTCGGTAGTGTACACTTAGATACCTCTTGCCCGAAGAGACCCCTGTTTTTTAACAGCATGGACATATGCTTTTGTTGATTTCTGTTACATGCATTGTACTTGAACGTTGAGGGGCAGGGCAGCTTGACTACAGATACATAGCGTATAGCTCTTTTAACTTGGGCCCATGGCCACAAGCGCCTACTTATTTTGGACAATAGACTTTTCTTTTATGAATATTATTATATAACTACATCTCACAATCCCGTTTGTTGTGCGATAGCGTAGTGTATCGTCTAGAAATACTACTAGGTAGAATTAAAGTGCTTTTTAACTCGAGAATATTCAGAGTACCTAGCCACCAATACTTAAGGTACCCGCAAAGTATTAGGTGGTGTACAGTTTATCGATAACTTATGGAAGACGCCACAACGCTACCGCCACACTGGCCAGGGACTGCACCCCTGTGGAACTAGTTACCAATCAGACAAGGGTCTCTAGAAGCTGTCCATTACCAGGTAGATAGTGTACTATGGTACCTACTTTAAAAAAATTCGATGAAATAGTAGTAAATGACATCGCCTGCGCCCCAGACTACCGTACACTCCAATTCTTATTCATATTCTGTCGCCTCCACGCACAACCACGATATCTACTCCGATTAGCTAGACAACCGAACAATATCACCTTCATTAGCTACTCAATATGTTCGGTGGATGTGAGTCCTGCTTTCCTATCCGTCCTAGTTGCATCGGCGCATCATTTTACCCCTCTGTGCCAACATCATAGCACTCACTAATATCTCCCAACTAGTTGCACCCCCACAACTCTCCGCGGAGGAGATCCGACAGCTCGAAGACGAGGCGACCTGGACCGTTAAGCAGTTCATTACGACCGCTGTCGTACTGTACATCTGTATGTTGATACTGCCTACCCATGCTACACCATTGCCGTCCGTATCAAGTTATTATTGTCAACTACCCGCTAACGGGCAGTCTCTTCTAGCTCCCTTCGTTGTCGAGGCCGTCTCCGGGGTTTTCTAGACAGGACCGTAACAACAACATTTAATACGGGACATATCCTACTCATGGCTGGTTAGAGGCACCCGATTAGAGCCCGTCGAGCTATCATTGTGCTCCTGGAATAATGCTATGCGTACAAGACACTGGTTATGGATTGTAACAATACTAAACTGTATACTATACATATGTGCAAGGCTATGGTAATATTGCCTCGGTATACACTGCGAGAATGGGTGGCTTAGAGGCGTCATTGCATCGCTAATAATCAAGGTGGTTGATACCATTTAACCACTTGATGTTTGCCACAAGAATTTGTAAATGGTCATATCATGTGGAACCATTATATTAGGCTAAACGAGCTACTCAAGACAACTGGTTCAATGAGCGCCTCAAACGCCATGGCTTATGCATTTTTTACGGCCAGCTCTATTTAATAGTACAAGCACAAGCTTTCTCCAGAAACCCAAATGTCCTTCCATGATCCAGCGTTCTACGCGCTATGAAAATAGGGGGTATCTTTGTTCCGCTAGCTATGGTTTCGAGGGTGACGTCGTCTCAGCCTGCCATTCGTCAAAGTCCTTCCTAATGGACTCAACCTGTGCCTTCAAAGTCTGGAGCTGTTTATCGTAATCCTCAAGAATCTAGGTGGAGGCGGTCAGTATATCATGGTCCTATAGGTTAAATGGAGGCTCTTTCACGGGCATACCTTCTTCGCCTTTGCCTCGGCCTCTTCCCCTAGTCCCTCTTGGGCTTCAGTCCCCCGCCGCTCGATCTCGTTCCGCAGAGTGTCAGCGTAGCCTCTGAGAAGCAACAGCCGACTCCATAGTTCCTCGGTCCGCGCACTCAAAGCAGGATCCGTCAAGTTTTGGTCGAGTGCTTCCAACTTCATCTTTAGTTCATCTTCATCCTTATCTAAGGAATACCCCCTGTTCCTCAAGACCTGGACCTTCGTCGCTAAAGCAAGGCATCGCTGCCTCAATACCGCGTGTTTCCTGCGTGCATTCAAAGCCCGCACGCTCGTCTGCAAGTCTTGTTGAGACAGAATCGCATCCAGGCAGGCATTTATAGAATGCAAAGTTTGTCGATACTTGGTTAATGCTTTTTCTTGCATCTTCAGCCTCTCGCCCACTGCGGCGAACCCAGCAGCTAGCACAGGCACGTACCCAACATCTGGCTTGTCGTGGGCCGCCTGTTCCCATTCCCGGGGGTCCTCGCCTGGGCCAGGCTGAAAGAAGGGAACGCGTGCCTGGCCGACGTAGTTGTAGAAATAATATTTGAAAACGGTACCGGGATGACCGGGAGTCCATTTTCCTATAATGGTTTCCATCTGTTCGGTGACCGGTTTGTGGCCTGTAACGAGGCGATTAGCAAGCAAATAACAAAGAAAATAGGAGAAATGCACGCACTTAGTGACTCGCGACCAGGCTCCCATATAGAACTCCTGTTCTGTAGCGGGGCCTGGCTGGCGCCCAAGAAAGATGAGGCACCAGGTTGTTGTTGCTGCTGTTGTGGTTGTTGCTGGGCTGCGGGCTGGGCTAGTAAACTTGATCCAAAAGCGCTCGTCTGTGGTTGCGTCTGAGGCTGGGGTTGGCTCAGGCTCTGGCCAAAGAGACTACTGGTAGGACCAGGTTGACCTAATGTGCTGGTGCTCGTCCCGAAGGCTGGCGCAGCGGGCCGGCCGAATAGAGACATCGCGCGAAGGTGTTGAGATGTATGGAAGGAGAAATAGTAACAGCTATCGCGAAAAGCAGATTTAGCTGCGGCGAAGGAGTCGGGATCGTGGAAGAAATATCACGTTCAATACCGTCGTCAAAGTTTTATGAAGAGGTGCGGAGGACGATATCGGTTCGAACTAACCATGCCAGCAAGTTCTCCCACCGTGTTGAAGCGACGAGGTAATAGGTAGCTGCGTAATTATGTTCGAGAATTGTGAAAAAAACGTAAGAGTATGTAATCGCAAGACGACTAGAGATTGGGTATCACTGGCTCTTTGTTTTGGTCATAGGTAGGTCGCGGTATGTGTTACTACCAACCTGCTGATGATGTCTGGAGCAACGGACCGCATACACATCACGAAAACAAAAAGACCCGTCAAGCTTTACCAGGGATTCAACCTTGAATGGTTCAATGGTCTTTAGCTCAGAAAGCTAGCTCCCCTTAGCACTCACTGAGACGTGACGACAGGTACCGAAGTACCTAATTAAAAGTACTTAGGTACTCAAGCTCAGTTGTGGCTGGATACAAGCCTCGAGTGGCTGGAGCCAATCAGCAGCTTCGATTTGCCAATGTCAATTCACCCAATGCTCCATTTCTGAGCTTCATCGTAGAACGACCTCACCCTCAGCAGCTCGACGACAACACAAACATGGCGTCCCGGAAGCCTGTGTAAGTTCTCTTCTACATATATGTATCGCCTTGTGTGTCCAATTGGTCAGTTATTGGCCCGTTAGATTTGCCTGGGCCTCCATTGAAAACAGTATGAACTAACATTATCATAGCTTCAATCAGCAGGTGCTGTATGACACCACTCCTCTTCCGGACTCGATCCCCGCTGTCAAGGAGGTGGGCGCAACTTCGGCGCCTCTCCTTTCCGCCTCTTTCTTCATCGGCGCCCGATGCCGTCCCTATAACGATGATTACATGCAATGCAAGACCGAGAATCCCGGAAAGGGAGAGTTAGAATGCCTAAAGGAAGGTCGCCGTGTTACAAGATGCGCTGCCAGTGTGTATGTTACGAGCCCACATCCCGACACTTTGATTCCTCCAAAGAATTCCTAGGCGTCTCCGGAATGCTCTTCCGTCTATATTTGTTATATCTATGAGCGGGACAATCGTAGTACAGATATTGACAGTGTTGGCGGTTAATGCAGCGTCGATGATATCAACAAGCACTGCCTAGACCAGTTCCGCGCGCACTGGCAATGTCTCGATAACAACAACCACCAGCTCTGGCAGTGCCGCAAGGCTGAGTGGAAGCTCAATCAATGCGTATTCGACAACCTGGTGAGCCTAACACTGTCTTCCTAGCTCGCTACATCTGCTAATCCGCGCCTTAGAAACTTGAGAAGACGATCCCTGACGCACCCAAGGACCAAATCCCCGTCCATCTCCGAACGAAACAGATTTATGCTCACTATCCTATTCTAAGAGACCGTGGTCAACCATCCCTCGGAAAGTCTATCGACCCTCCTTCTGTCCGGGCTCAGGCTCAGACCGAGGCACCCGCCTCGTGAGGCTTTGTACACGGCATTTCCTACAGAATTTTAGAAACTTGTCCTCGAATGCGGCGGTTATGTGTACATAAATACAGCAAGGATATCAAGAAGAGCCATTTGTTTCATGCCCTATACTTCCGATCGCGTGCATTTTAACAACCCAGCTCATTGCTCTATAATGTATCGCTCATGACATCGCTTAACCACCTTGAAGAGTGTGTAGTTCCTAAGACGGCCTTTTTAATTTCTTTTTTCCGTTAGGAAAGTATATGGCTGTCATACTTGCACCCTTGTTTCCAATGTATGGGATTATCACCATATCCAAGGCATACTCCTCAACCAAAACATTGAATCGACCCCACTACTATGAATTATCTTCATATCATAATGACATGGTACTTCTCAGCCCATATGATGTACCTTGCGGACAAGTACCCCAAGATATCCGAAAGGAGCCAATACTATCACGTACCAAGCCCGATCCAGGACACGGTTAAGATACTTTAACTAAACATTCAATATAATTCACCAACCCTAGATACTATTATCACCGGCTATCCATGTCTTCCACCCAGGTCGTTGTATACAATTGCCCAGCTTTTTCAGCTTGTGTCATCTACTGATAAAACTGCCTGCCCAGCTGCTTTGCTCATAGTTCTGCGAGACGTTACACCTCCTCTTTTGATGATGTAGATGGATAGAGCAGCAAAACAAGCAATGAAAAGCGAGAAATCAGGGATCAGTAAACTCTAGGGCCAATGGTATTGCATAGATCCTTTCAATGGCTACCATGTGTCCATACACCAGAAACAGCATCGGACGTTAAAACAACTCAAGATCAAAACAAAGCGGCACATGGCCATATCCTAAACCAACGGAACAACCGTCAGCTACGTATTACCTTATAAACCACTTTATAATCAGGTGATATTATAGAGTTGCGGGTTCGGCCCCTTTTCACTAACGAGACGTGGCGGTGGCCGGTTAGGGTTGGGAAACACTCGCTAACCATCCGGGTAGAGCGCGGGTTAAGGAGACGGGTGAGTGCGTATTGTATGCCATATACCGAAGCCGTGCCCTCATCACGTTTTGCGGGGTAGAATAGAAGAGGGAAGGGAGAGAGGTTGTCACGGGGTCTAGACTATACGACGCAATGCATGGAGGCTGATGGGAACCTGCTGCCCTGTTGCGGTTTAGCTATCAGGCGCAGATCGAGGTAGACATCTAATGGGATTGCATCGGCGAGAAACAAAAACAAAACTATGCAATATCATCAGTGGCAGGCCTTTGACGAGATGAAATGCCGGTGTTTTCACGCCTGTTGTATTTCGAGCCAAGCAATGCGTACAAGTTGATTGTCTCGATCAAGCTAGAGAAATAGATAACAGCGAAGCCACGATATCCCCAGCATAGTACGACGGGGGACACTAGTATCAGAAGATGCTTCCATTATCCGTCCAGAGCACAAGAAAACCTCTCTATACGAGATATGAGTTTCGTTTGGGTGACCTACCGAATTTTGATTTCTACCCTAGACACGGGGTTATCGAACAGCAGTACCGAGGACGTCCCCCTCACCGCGATCTGGGGTGATACTCATTTGTTCATACGCGAGACCTTTTCCCCGTGCCACGTTTCGCCTCTACCACCCCGCGGAATTGCGGCTACTCTGCAAGCTAGAGAAGCCGGTAGCACCGCATCCGAACGCAATCAACACAGATGGCGGGCCATGGTTGGCAGCTCTCGATCATTGATGAGGAAAAGGTAACTTCCGAGTAGGCTAGGCGGCGGGGACCAGTTTACGTCAGCTTGTCTAATTGATATTGGCACCTCTGTGGTGCTGTTTGAAGGGCGTTTTAGAGTAAGACATGGCTCGCGATTGCCGAAGGTTACTAAAAGCTGCTCTGAAGAGGCGGCCTCTGTGTGAAAATGGATTTATATTTGTAGTACCATGAGAAGTCGGTCTAGTTAGGTATCTGTTAATGCGTCGGACCCGGAAACCTCGCACGTGGAAATTCATTCGTGATTCGTACTTCCTAACAGGAATGTGTCGCTTATTAAGGCTAGTCGTAGTTACTGGGTATGTTCTCATTCTTAATACTACTATGTAGTGCACAGTAACTAGTAATAACCTGTCATTAATCAGATCATTGTACAACCGTGTTCTCACAAGGAAGCCCTTGTTGCGGAATGAGCCATTATTGTCACCCATGGTAGGCGTGGCGAGAGCGAGGGCTGATATATCAATTTAGATGCTGGATTAATCAAGAGTGGCCGGGAGTAAAAACACATGGGCAGCGCAGTAGTAATACCTTAGTAAAAGTCGGAGTATATATGTCTTTCCTTGAAATGAGACATCAGGGATGTTAGTACCGCATCACTGTGTAGGATAGACCAAAAATGGAACCTTGTATCCGGAAAAGGTTTGGTTACTGATATGGAGACGGCTTGGTTTAGCTCAACTTGACAAGTATTACGCTTTAGCCAAAGATGAAGTCATTGTCTCGTGGACTAAGACATGAGCTGGATAGATCTTGGCCTGTCTAAAACATGACGAAACATTTTATGGACGACAATGCGAACTGTGGGCGGTCGAATCGAAAGATTCTATTCCGAAGGTTGTTTCTGTATCCGCAATCGTTGAAGTGTCTTGTCTCGAGGGTATTTCTGCAGCAGTATCCAAACCTTGACCTCGTTGATTAAAAACCCAATGAACTGATCGCACAATCTTGGATGTAGTGCTACCGGTACCCTGGATACAGGAGACCAAAGGCTACACTGCTAATATCCGGTTAAGCCTTGCGCAAGACAGCCCACCCTCCCCTGTGTATTTGTTTTTTACTGATATTGGCTTTGATGTATCGGAATGTCTTGTTTCTGTTTGAGTGGTTCATTCCCGAGTTGAAGGGTGGTAAAACTAGATATTTAAATCGACAGACCTAACGTTTGTGATATACCGCCTTCAATTATCAAATCGACGGGATGTTTTCGTACACCAGGACAACGAAGTCATGCGATTGCATATAACATAAGTGGACATATCAAGATGTTGAAACGAACCCTGGGTGCTCATGTCGTACCTGAATTTTCCCGACAGCTCATTTAGATATCGAGGAGTTGGTCATGAATCTGCTAGCCATGGATGTAGTGACCAGTAAGATTAGGATCCAGTAGCATGGTCTGTTACTGGGACGAAGCTGTCCTTTAGCCAATATAGAAAAACCAGCGAAAGGGGTACAGCAAACTGGAATAGAATTACAATAGCGATATTGAGGGCATCACACGGTCGGATAGCTTGTGAGTCTGGTGCGGCGCGGATCTTCCTGACCTGAATACAGTACTGAATACCAGTATTCGCTTGGTGTGCTTGTCTACTTCAGCCTTTACCAAATTTGTGTCTTAGGTTCTCAATGTGATATTATGGTATAGTTCTGAGATGAGCCTTAGCTGTGATGCTGCCAAAGAAAAAAAAAAAAAGAAAAAAAGAGTACAAAATACTATGAGAGAATAACAGGAAGATGGTGGAGGTAGGAGATATCCGTAGAAATTTATGTAGGTATACTAAAATTTAAAACCAATGCATCTCAACGTTTCATACTATAGTTATTAACAGGAACACAGGTGGAAAAGAACGACCTAGACTCGGATCGATCTCACTGGCGGGGCAAGAAAATGAATCGCATGGATCCTATACACTACCTGGTGTATGCGATGCGTCATAACAAGACAACAATTCCTAGGACTAGTACCTAACCTTAGACAGTGCTGATAGGGCTGGTGGGTTGAATGCTTGTCTTGAGGCGGAGGTGCAGGGTACACCTTCGGGGCAGAATTTGGGGTACACAAAGAGCAATGAGTAAACTAGACTTAAGTGTACATACACTTAAGTTGTCGATAGAGGAGTTTATGTAATAAACTGGCCCCAGAATAGTGTCCACTACTAGGTCACAATATGATAACCGGCCAACTGAGCCTGCGAGTCATGGTTTTTACGTATGTCGTGACGCTGATATGTTTGGTGCATGTGCTGGCACAGGACAAAGAGTGGCTAGTGCAGGGTTATTGGGGAAAAAGGACGGCGGTTGTGGCTGTTGGGGCGAGAAGTCATTGAATCCCGTTGGCTCAAATTGATGCAGGCCTTTTAGGGAAAGACCTACTACCAGTAGTATGTATACATAAAACAGCCCATAAGAGGAACCGCGGCCGAGATTATGGTTGTTTCATGACCAGCCTGCTCCCGCCACATTTGATCCTCTGCCCCACAACAAAATCCGACCCATGCTAGAGCCATATCTGGTATATTCCTTGGGGACTCTCTCTCTCGAGAGGGCTGAGTTACCTCATCCATCATTCTAGTGTCTTAGACTTTGGTATCCAGCTCCTGCATATATCTGGGCCTTTTGTTATCTACACTAGTGTAGGTAGGTAATTGTCTCTTGAGTAGGTTGGAACCGTCTTGTGATTCAGGTAGTAGTGTAAACATAGGTAGTTAAACCAATGGCGATATACTACGCCTTACTACTTAGATTAGGTGGGACTGTGTGCATTGAATACACTTAAAATAATGCATTTTCCTAGTGTAGAAAGGGGCAGGCGTGCTGTGTTCTGCTCTATTCGTGGGATGCGCTGTCAGCAAATCACCGGTATGGTTGCTTTCCAATCTGGGGCATATCACTCACTCACTCAACCCACCCATCCCCGGTCCCGCGCTTGACGACTTGAGTCGGGTACCTACATGGTAGTGTACTGGTGGACTACTACCTCATGAGCATGAGTACCTCAGCTTGTGTAGAATCGGGAAGCAAATCTGCAAGGTACCACCACGCTAGCAGGGTTTGGAAACACGCTAATTGTGCCGAGATCAACAGACACTAAACTCACGGTCTAGGTAAAGAACAGGGTAGAAAGGGGCCTTTTAGAAGATCAGATGAACGTCACCAACATATCAATGATCATGTATGGATATTCAAGATCTACCTCACCGCGTATACTTGAGTGTTTGATGAGGTATAATAGTAGATGTGATCGTGTCAGACTTCAAATCTGAAAAGGCACTCTACCTGTACGGAACCTATACACTATACCCAGGTAAATGCGCATTATGATCATTCCTATGGTGCTTTGCCAGCTTGTGCTAGATAGAGTGCTGTAACCCTGAGATACTATGGACGTGATCTCGGTATTGGATTGACTGATCTACAGATCAACAATAGGAGTAACAACCCCTTCCCCCCCTAGACTGTGTTCAAACCGTATCTACTGTGTAGGTATTTGCTGTGATATCATTCACTCTTCTTTTCTTTTTCTCTCTTCACGTTTTATTGTTGCACTGCATACACGATGTCAAAGAATATACATATGTAGCACGCCTATTTTACCATGTATATAAATGAATTGATTAAATAAAGCGCTGAGTGCGTAGGCCTGCCGACTACTAGTATACGGTTCCAGAGATGTAGTAAGAGCTATTAAGGAGGTAGTCTTGTATTCCTCTTTCCTGTTTGTAAAGCAAACAAAGAGGGAGAAAGGCGCTTTTAGCTTGTACATAGTGCAGTACGTTAGTTAGTACCTAAGAACATTAAAGGTGCCAACATTGCCCAAAGTCAGCCATTGATGTTACTCAAGTATCGAAGCTGATTGTTTGTGCTTGATACACCTATATTTTATACAGTACGGCTGCCAATATGGCGCCATACAACAATTTGTTTTCACCATACCCAAGTAGTGGGTTCTAGTGTATTCCATTCCAATCTCCCTCGAGATAAAGGAGCAGTAGATGTTAAGTGCCTACATTTGTTGCCTATATCCAATCTTCTAACCTTAGTTATTCTACATAGTAGTGTATAGACAGTCTATACTACTTATAGTAGGTGCTATGTAGTTGGGTCTACACTACTATACTACGTGTATATGTACAGTAGTGAAAAATAGGTGGCCACCCGAATTGAATGAATCGTGGGGTGGTCACTAAGTCGAGAGTCGGTGCCACAGAGCAGGGAATTGACTGTGTTTTTAATTGCACATCTTTGCAAATTACCATCAGGTAGTTGCTTGGCTCCATGTAGTCGCCAGGGTATGCCAGGGTACAATTGAGTTGGTACCCACTATGCTGTCAAGTCAGCAGCCTCAGATCCCATGGATAGAGGGCACCATGGAAACATTCATGTTTGTCACTAGCACTAACGGCGCTTCCCCTGGCCCCTCAGTACCGGCTCTTGTACAATGTAGCCAGCTCATTTGTTCATTGTTTACCTAAGTCACTTACACAGGTACACTACCTTTGGTAGTAGTCAGTCGCTCTCGTCAGAGTAGTTTGTGTACCCATCCAGGTACCTGCCTCTAATTATTCAGGCTGTGATGGGAACCGGGGTACATCCTATGCCCACAGTACCTACCTCACCACTTTCCCTACTTGAACTCCTTCTATTTCCGCCACTCCGATCTCTTTTACTTCCTCTCTTTTGCCCCTTGCCTCAGATTTGGTTGATATATCAGAGCGCTTGTTCGCGAGAACTTCTAGTCTTTTTCGTCTTACCACCGACACTCCTTCTCGTCTGCCTCCGGCGCACTTACACTCCTTTTCTACACTTCGGTTCTCGTACTTCGCACTCGACTCCCTCATCAACCCGACAACCACTTGTGGTGACCCGACACAATTGATTTGAGTCAATCCTTTCGTTCCTTTTCCATTCAACGCTGCTTTCTCTTCACCTGACGCAAGTCGTTTGGTCCTTCTGTTGTTCCATCCACAGGCTATAAGGTTCCTGTAAACTGCTCACGCTCATATCATCAATACAAAGGTCGGTAAAGCATCATTCACGTGGCGATTTGATTCCTTGTCTTCACCCATTGTCCTCTTGTTTCCTTGATTTCTAGACGGACAAAATTGGGTACCTTGATAGCAACAAGCACAAGGCAGTCGAACAAAGTACCACATGACGGTAATCTGGGTTGAACTATTGCACCAACTTTGCCCCATGACATACACAATGGGCCACTGGATTAAAAGTCCCGGCTCACGTCCTGTTACATCTTCGACCATGACCAGTCTTCGGAAACCTCAACTGCCCGACGGCATCGCAATACCCTTATGTTTTAAATATCACATTCATTACAGCATTTTGATTCTTTACTATCTTTCAAACAATCTGAACAGGACATTTCATAAGCCATTTCATCTAACAGTATATACAGTCCGTTTTACGAAACTTCAATAAGCCGAAAACATGAAGTCATCAATCTTCCTTGCAGCTACTGGCGCGATATTGGCTTTTGCCAATCCCCTTGAGAAGCGCGTGTGGGAGACTGAAACAGTTGTGGAATACTACACTGTCACTGTGACTGGAGATGCTCCTAAGGCTACTCTTTCTCATGTGAAGGTACGACCTCACACGAAGCCTACACAAGAGGCACCTGTTGAGCAGCCTGAGCCGACAACATCCTCTGCCCCTACCACGACCTCGCAGGCAGTTGTTATCGTAACTGTTACCCCCGAGCAAGAGAAGCCCACTACCACAGCTAAGCCTTCGACTGTTGTCGATACGCCGGCCCAGGCTAGTGACTCGGCGGGCGATTCGTTCCAATCTGCCGCCCTTTATCACCACAACATTCACCGATCCAATCACTCCTCCCCACAGGTGACCTGGAACGACCAGATTGCTGGATACGCTGCCAACACAGCTGCGACCTGCAAGTTCGCCCATGACATGTACGTAGAAGCATTCTCGCGCTCGTTTCGACATCTGCTAACAGTTGAACAGGACTCAGGGCAGTGGAGGTTATGGCCAGAACATTGCCTTGTGGGGTGTGAGCTCTGGTGCCGAAGAGCTAGGTGCTACCGGTGCCATCAAAATGGCTACTACCAACATGTGGTACGATGGTGAATTTAACGCCTTCCTCCCTTCGTACTACGGTCAGGCAACTCCCGACATGAGCAACTTTGAGTCCTGGGGCCACTTGAGCCAGGTTGTTTGGGCTAGTACCACCAGTGTAGGATGTCATGCTCAGTTCTGCCCTAAAGGTACAGCCTACAGTAACTTGGATTCCTGGTTCACTGTGTGCAACTACTCTCCCCCAGGTTTGTTATATCCTCTTGTTCTACAAGTTTTCCAACGCTAACCAGTTTTAGGCAATGTCGGAGGTGCCTATGCTAAGAACATCAACAGCCCTAAGGGTGATGCCTCGGTTGTTGTCTAAGTCTCATACCATATTCGCTCCCATGGAGTGGCGCTTTGCTTGACAGATATTAGCACACTTGTCATGCATAGCATGTGTATAAGAGATTGAGCTCAGGGATTTATTCTGGGCCATGATTGTAACATTGGCTTCGTGTTATACAGATGATAAGCGTGGATGCTAGACGTCAACTGCTGACGATGATGATTCTACGCTTGCGATGAAACCAGCATCTAGCATGGAATGCCACTGGACCGACCAATCATGTCAGCATATATTTTCACTTCGTCGCCAAACTTAGCAATACCATATGCATCACTTCTGAGGCTTTGGGTCGAACTTCTTGAAGTACAACCTTCACTTTTAAGGTTGCGATGCATTTACTAAGTCTGGCTCCTGCTTTGGGGTTAAAGACAATCGATTTTTTTGGGCTTTTCGGTTCCTGTATCTAGGCTTGTTCTCTTCTGATGCGAAGTCTTCTTTTTCCGGTCATACATAAACAATGCATGCCGTAGAACCTATATTATGTTTGATGAAATTGTGAACGATGAACATGGGCATATTGAATTTGCTGCATTGCAGCATTCAAGATCCTTGCTGATAAATACTATATCCAGTAACCATCACAAACCCACAAAAAAACCCCCCCCATTTCGTAGTATTGATTCCATTTTCTCAAGCTGTTGTCGATGGTAACACTTACTCCACTAGATCGAGGAAGAACTCCATTAGACCTACCTACACTTTGCACGACAGAGCTATAGATGGTACCAAAAAAAAAAATCATAAACTGTCGGCAACCCTAGGTTTTCCCTAGCTTGTGAGACACCTGTGTACCTTGGAGTTCGGAGAGTCTATCTGAGGGATCTATATCTTATAATGAGTCGGTGGGGAGATGGGAGGCGTGGGAGCGGCATAACCCCCATCCACTACCACGTAGAGCGCGAAAGCCCAAGTATATGCATAAAGAGCATGGCTTGAGGGGGTAGTTTTGAGGGAGAGATATATAGATATGACTTGCTCTCGCTAAGAACTTAACATATGTTACATAAGAATAAACTGTGAGGAGGGTGGTGCGTAGGCAATAACAATATGATTGAATAGAATTGAGGGTGAGCTATTTAATTTCAGATGAGAAAGAATAAAAGTCATATGAGGCTTGTTTTGTGATTACGTTTACGTGGACATCTACATCCGAAACAAGGAACGACCTAGAATACGATAGCAACATATAGTGACAGTGAAATATAGTCGAGGGGATACTTGCATATTACTTGAGACTCCGGAGTTGAATTATACCTCGTATGTCACGATGGAATTGAACAACAGAAACGAGCAAGCATCCACAGTGGGATTGAGCTGGGATTCGGTCGCGTGTGCAGAGTGCACTATGATATCAAATAGCTGGAATGACTGCCTCGTCGTCAGCTCCGTTTATTTGTGTCTCATGCTACCTAGAGTGTTACAAAGCTGGTTCGGGTCGGGAGGAAAATATGAGTAATGGTTCATTTATGTAGCGTAGTTATTATACATTCCTGTGTCTATCCGATACATGAAGTAAGATAACTCATATGAGTTGATCTTTCCTCGGAATAAAATATGGATGAGAACTGTCGAAGCATAAATAATTTGATATGCAGCGAGATCCTAATAAGCGAAAAGCGACGCTTTAACCTACCATAGAAGGAGCCCCTGATTCAACGTTATTGATCCTACAAGGATTCCAAAGAGGAGTAAAACTCAACTTCTCTTGATACTGATATCCCCTGACTGGACTATCATGTAGCCTTGCATGGGCCCATCAAGTCTGAGCTTAAATGCAGCAGAAGCACCGAAGAGAGGACCTATTCTTGTTTCTCGACCAATTTAACTTTGGTCCCTTTTTTCATTCACCCCACTCTTGTAGATTTCGATACCGAACTGCAGGGCCGACAACTAATCTCACTTTATCTCTGACGATGATGATAATAAACGGACGTCGGCTTATATGTCAGTCCTAGCCCCCATACCTAGTTGAAGCCCTTAGGCTATTTTAGGATCTATAGTCATACACTACTCCCAGCGAAGGAACAAACGACGGAAAAGTTACTGATGGCTATGTCTGAAACAAAACAGGCGGAGTCATGCGACAACATTGCTGCTGATCAGCTCCGACTATGAAACATGGCGCATCATCTAGAAGCTGAGAAGGTGTAGGATAACTTTGGCGATACCTACTCTTTGTTGGCAAAAGAGAGCATCTTCGGGCCGACACGCATTATAAAAAGGGTTTGAATATACTGACGGTGCCTGACAAAAATAAATGTTAATTGACTTTGCTTGACCATGTAAGTGCCTGCAAACAGCGGGGCCTAGCAAGGGACATCCCGTGTGGACAATACCGAGGAACTGGTATGAGCCGAGACAAAGGGCGGAGGGTCGGGCGTTGAAAATGAAAAAAGTCATGACGTGTTTGTGCCGGTTTGCGCGACCTACGTATGCTATCTGCCCACCTTGGTTACCAACGGAATGTCGAGCATAACAATGATTGGAACGATGATTGGGGACGTCCATCAATGTAATCGGAACTCGGCACCGTTTATATAGTATACACAACGCAATTACTAGTACTACTGTCAAGTACTACGGTCTTAGCGGTTGGGCTTGTCAAGCAAACCCCATGACGATTTTTAGTGGGATAGAGGAGAATACTGGCCAGAAATAGCAGGATTACACTAGCAAAACCCGAGTAGAATGGCTGGCGTGACTGGGTCTGCCAATCATGCTCTTTTCAAACATACCTACTACAATACTATGTTGGTAGTCTCTAACCCATCTATCTTGTGTACCTGTGATGCCTACACTAAATATAGAGGTACCTAGTATAGAGTGTAGGTAGGTATATACTGCTAACACTGTCATACTACATTCATTGTAAGACACCGAGATATCCTAATGGGCTACCGAGTATACCTTACTAGATATAGTATAATGTACCTTTACACTGCTCTAACACCGATCCGTCCGGAGAGCTTTACACAAAGAAAGTAGCCCGTTAATCTATCTATTTTCAATGCCCACAATGAATCGGCCACCGGGGCTGGATGAACCCAACCCTGGTTGACGGCACGGCCTTAAAAATATATTGGTACTCCGTATCTTAAGGTATGGCATAGCGTATTGCTATATTTTAGATATATCTCTTGCAGACGCTTGCATCTTCACCGGCACTCTCTTCTTCCTGCCTGTCTACAACTCGTACTGCCGGTGGCGTAGTGTACTTGCGCTCTGACTCGCAGTTTTCTGAAAGCGAACAGCCCGCGCCAAGACTCCATCCCTTGTCTACCACCTCTTTATGCCCTGTCACTGCCCTGTGTTTTGCCCTGTCTCCCTCCCTCCTTATCGTACTATAGTGCCGTCTACCGTTGAGCGTATCGATTCTTCGTTTAGCAGTCTGGTTGCAGAACTCGCAGGAAGCAGCACGGTGGATATGAGCATGCCGATCCGCCTCAAGCGAAGTCCACTACCACCCCACAGAACGACCAAAAACCCCAATTGAACACGCCGTCTTCTTGCCTCTTCGTCTTGGCGATGCTTGGCGATGCTTGGCTACTTCCGGTCTGCCTCAGCCCGAACACACAAGGATACTAGGAGCGAAAGGGGGGAGTTCCTCGTCATCTCCGCCTCTGGATTCTTCTTTTCTTGAGCATCCTTCTCCCGTTGTCGTTCGTTAATTATACCCTCTTGCATCTTGTCCTCGCGACAGGCAATCCCTTTCGCTTCTTCTTCTTTAATTCACCCACAGTCATTCCTTTGAAATATACCATTGTTAGATGTTCATATGCATACGTACCCCCTGTTCCACATTCGTCACCAGCGTTCTACCCTACCAACAATTTATCATCGTATCGTGTCGCTAGCAAGATGGACAAATTACCCGCCTTTCCAGCTTTTCCAAAGCACTTGCAAGCAACAACTACAAACTTTTTGTCTGTAGTTATGGCAAGGAAGCGACTACTTGTTTTTCTATTCGTACCGCTAGTACTCATTGGTACGCTTTGTGTTCCTACGCTCCTCCCGCCATCGCCCATAACGATGTAGCTGACTCTACTCAACAGGATTATTTTTCACGGGAACCGTAAGCGAAAGTGAATGGTCGCAGTCAATAGGTAGCGGATTCAAGAACGGTGTCAGCTATGTAACTGGCGACGGCAAGTCACCAAGTCAGTTCAGCGGTGGAGGTGTTACATATGTGTCTGGCAACAGCTCCCTCGGCCATGGAACCACCAAGTTCTGGAAAAGCAAGCCATTTAAGCGCCCCGGCTACGAGCTGCCTCTGGCTGACGGCATGCCGCTGCGTATAATGGCTCTCGGCGCTTCGACAACACGTGGCGATAGCCCTGAGAAGGGCATCGACAACAATGGCTTCCGTCGACCTCTGCGAGAGAAGCTCACCAAGATCGGTAACCCCGTCAACTTTGTCGGTTCCCAGCGCCTCGGCAACATGACCGATAACGACATCGAGGCCTACCCAGGCGTGCCCACCCACAGAATTCACTTCCATGCCAAGAAGGCAGTTCCCTCAAGAAAACCCAACCTCTTCCTCATTAATGCCGGCTCCAACGACTGCTTTCAGCATATCGACATCGACAACTTTTACAAGCGATACGACGCTCTGGTCCAGTACTGCCTAGAGGCTTCCCCGCGATCCACCGTCATCGTCTCCACCATCCTTCCTACGTGGGACAAGCGCTTCAACGGCCGCGAAGAAGTCTGGCGCGTCAACCCGCAGATTCGGAGACTTGCTAAGATTTACCAGGAGCAAGGAAAGCCCGTTGTTCTAGCCGAGCTCCAGGGCCCCGATGGTGTCCAAGACGCGAATATTGCTGAGGATGGCATGCACCCGGGCACGGCTGGTTATGAGATGATGGCAACTAAAATGTTCGAGGCGATTATCGAGGCGGATGCCAGGGGCTTCCTCCAGACACCGGAGCCGATTATGGGTATTCTCGATGATGGCGATGAGGAGCGAAAAGATGATGCTTATTTTGCCCATTTGGAATTACAGCAAGCATACGAAAACGCCACCCTATCCGCGGAGCAGGCCGAGATGGACAGAATGAAGGCTGAGCTCGCCGCGATGCGCGCTCAAGAAAAAGAGAAGCAAGCCGAGAAGCCATCAGGAAAGCAGACGAGGCACTTGCGTCGAAACAGGGAGCATAGATTCCCCCAGATGCAAGTAGTATAAAGAGCGTGTATAGTGATTTGTGTGCAGCGAAAAAGAGGACAAGCGGAGTCTTGTGTGTAACAGGGTACCTACAAACGACTTGTCTACGACGTCACGGCTTCATCTGCTTTACAGACCAGCACCATACGATTCACCTACATAGAGAGTATTATAATATTTGGTGATCGGGTAGGAGAGGGCGTCGAATTTTGGAAAGGATATACCATGATATACAACTTAGCCAACAATATTGCTTAACAAACCTTGTTATTATGCTGCTATATGGCCAAGCTGCCTTGGAAGTTTGCATACTACCTGAGTAATGACATTGGAATCTAGTAGGGACATTGAATAATTCGAGGGTAGGTCTGGTGTGACTTGGTATTGAACAATGTGTGTTGGCATGCAAGTTTAGTTGTATGAAGAGACATGTCGCTTCTAATTAGACGATTTGAGGGGATAGTTATCAGGATTATTTAGTCTGAGAAAAAGAGTTGAATAATCGAAGCTGTTGTGGTGCAAACATGAAATCGTGTACATGTGTAGAGTTCACGAGAGCCCCGGATCCTGGTCGGTCCCGTTGAAGGTTCCAAGTCGTTGGTAACCAGGATGTAGTCAGTTACCAGGTAGGTTAGGTAGTAGCTAGCTAGCTGCTTAACGCACCTTTGAACACCAAACACCTGCTCCACGCATCCATTTTAGGCCTCGCCAATCGATCGAGGTGATCTGTACTACCAACCTTTCTAACCACACGGTGTGCTGCTGCAAAGGAGTGCTAGACCAATTGATTCGAGGATCGATCCGGGATATAACGAAAGGTGGCAATTGCTGACCGCGCTCCCCATGAGATGACGTTGTCGTTCAACAACCCCCTTACTTCATTCATCGACTTGACCGACAGATAAGTCGACAAACAATCTACCCACAAACAAACCATGATACCTTATTGTGATACACATGTATAAGGTTTCGCGCTATCTCCCAAGTACTCGATAAATCATGGCGATCCAGTTATAACCTCCCGTGTCGCCCTTGTCTACCGACTACCTAGCCCAGTCTAACTGCTATCGCAAACTCAATCGCACGACGATAAGTGGCTACCCCAACAGTCGCCACACTGTTGCTGCTGCTACTGCTGCTGCTGGACGTAAGCAATGACTTCACAGGCCAGCGTTGCGAGCAGTCAGCCAGATCCGCGCCACCTACGAATCATTGCTGCTTCGGCTCAAGCCAACGAAGCCCGCGTCCGAGATATCCTTGCCGAAGAACCCCCCTGGACCTCGACTACCGACCTCGACGCGTTACGCCAGGCACTACAGAAAGTTGCTGCTCGCGGTAAACTTTCCATTGTGCGCCTCCTTATTCAATATGGCGCCGACGTAAACCCCAAGCGAGACACCGAAGTCCCCGCCCTCTTGAAAGCCGCCGAGGCTGGCAACGTCGATGTTGTCTCTACACTGCTCGCCCATAGTGCCAATCCGAATGCCCGCAATCGATCAGGTCAGACGGCCCTATTCATTGCCTCTATCAAGGGCCACGATAAGGTTGTCGAGGCGTTGGCCAGCGGTGGCGCCGATGTGAACGCTAAAGACAAGGAGGGTAGATCTCCCCTTCTCTATCTTGCGTCAGAAAAGAAGACCAAGGCGAAATGGACGACAGAGACCTTGCGCCTGCTACATCAGCATCATGCCGATATTGAGGTGCGCGATCAGATTGGCCGCACGCCGCTCTTGTGGGCTGCTACCAATAGTAATATTGATTTAGCGAGATTTCTGCTTGAGAACGGCGCAGATGTTGGTGCGGCGAACAACCGTGGGCGCACAGCACTACACCTGTCGGCCGAGAGTAATGACGAAGAGCATCGTGATGATATGGTGAAATTGCTGCTCAGCCATAATGCTAGCCCTGAAGCTACAAGTGACGGGGGCTGGACGCCTCTTCATAACGCCGCCCAGAGCGGACATATCTCAGTCGTTGCGTTATTGCTCGAAACTAAAGCAAAAGTAAATGCTGAATTATCGAACGGGATGACCCCTCTGCAGTACGTGCACTCTATTTTACCCCCCTCCCCCAATCACGACTTCACCAGTAGCTAAACTTGTCTCCATAGCTGGGCTGCATTCAACGGCTTCGAGGATATCGTAAAACTTCTATTAACAAGGCCTGATGTAAATATCGCCTTGAAAGATAGATTTGACCGAACGCCTATGCTTTGCGCCGCCGAGAAGCACCACGCGGAGATCGTTCAGCTGCTATCACCTGCACGGACGGCGAATAGGCTGAGTGCCCTTGAAGAAAAAGCCTGCAAGCTCTTTGATGCGACGGTTGTGGACTTCGGGCAGTTTGAGAAGAAACAGCTTGTATCTAAATACTCAGTTTACGACCTGTTGTATGGCTGGAATAATGAACTTGATAAGCCACAAGTCTCAACCTTGACCAAGAACATACACTACAAACCCGATTTCAGATGGATTCATCTCCCTGCTAATAATGTATATTATGATTCCTCCGCATGTTAGACTAGGCCTAGGCTAACGTTACACTATAGATAGCATGGGTTGAGGTAACTTCACTATCCTCTCTATCCCCCTCCTGTGCTCACACGTCTCCAGACCCTATTAGCCAAGTCTTTCATAGAAGCTGGACACCGAGATATTGAATCTTTCAAGGCGTTGGAAAAGTGTTTTGATCAGGAGCATAGGGTAGGTAATCCTTTAGGCCATATTCTTCTTCTGGTTATGCAGCGGGCTACGAAGATTCTACTTAGACATGAATCATGCCTCGGAAGTCACCTCAGAAATACTGATAAGCAGGTTATACTCATACTGGTAATTACTGACTCTGATTGCTGTAGGGCCCGTTCGCGCACGCGCATTTTATGCGACCTTTCTGCCATCGTATACCAGCACCACGAAGAGACGTGCCAGATAAGAAGGAGGAAAAGCTATTAACCACCCTATCCGAAGACCCGTCGGAGCTTAGTACAAAGCCATCGCAGGATGGTGACGCCACCATCTCTCGAAACTCATCAGATGTTCATGAACATCTCGCGTCGAAATCCGAGACGAAGAAGAAGGGCAAAGGTGAACAGATTGCTGAACGACACCCAAAGAAAGCGAAGCGGGCTAAAGGACCGCCCGGTAACCCTCCGCAGAGGCAGGATAGTATCGCGAGCGCTGCGAGTGGGAAGACCTCTACTTGGGACACACCAGTACGCATTCCTTATTCGTCGTTCTAACAATGACTTTTCCTCCACGTGGCTCTTGAAACTCCTTGAAGACAGGCCAAACCCTGTTTACCATAGACGATGATTTCTAACTTCTGGATTCTTAGCACTGTGCCGCCTCCCATGGGAAGATTGTGCTTTTTGTGAGTTTTTGTGCTCAACCATTAGAAACTACTACTGATCTGACGTAGATGCCCTTCTTACACTACGAAACGGATGAGAGGCGTCGAAAGATGAGCGACGCTATTAGATGCGTGCACGAACAGAGACAGCAATTTGAACCTCCTAGTAGAGACTCTTTGCTGATTGAGGCGTACTTGAACAGCACTCCGCCACTCCATCCACGCAGAACCCTCGATCAGTTTTTCTATCATGGCATTGACACCTCGGCTCGAGACACAGATCAGTACGTTCTAGAGCCTCAATTACTCTAGGGATATTTGTTATATTGTGGCACTGCTGACTCCAAGTTCCCTATAGGGTTGTGTATCGCTTCTGCAAGAGATACGGTATCGATGAGAAGGTGTTCATGGTTGATCAACTATGGCTTTGGGTTATCGGGAAAGGTACAGAGACTCACCCTAATACTTGTGGTAGTTCTAAACTCACTATTCTTAGATCTCGTTATCACGTGTTTCCCTCAGCGTTGGGATCAGCCCAAGAACGACCCATTGAACGTTTTAGACGGGATCATCGAAGAGACGAATGCGAAAACCCGGCCGCCGATTGAATCCGTCTATGACCTCACCATGCTGATTACGAGTCGATGTTCAGGGATGTTTGACCGCAACCGGCTCGATGACCAGAACTACCAGTTTCTAGATATGTTCGAAGCTTCGATAGGAGTGGTCACGGACCGCGAAAGCCGGCTCTTCAGTCGCTTCAACCGCGCCTCGGCACAATCAGCACAGTGGTTACAGCGTCACCGGCGGCGCCGCACCAGCCGGTCGGGTCTTGATATGAGTTACGATCATGCAGACAAGGACAGCGGCGACCAGTTCCCCGACGCACTGCTTGACATAGGCGTTGAAACATCTCTACTCGCAGAGATCAAGGACATCCGTGACGAACTTAATATTATTATGGGTATCCTCGACACACAACTCCAAACCGTAACTTATCTTGAGGGCTTTGTGACGGAAGAAGTGCGTGGCGAGGGCTCACGCCGCACAACCGACGCCGTAGTATCAGAGGTACGACGTCGCGCAGGTGAACAAAAGCGTGGCCTTGATGCTAAGCAAAAGGATGTCAGCCGTATGGACAGGCAGGCGCTGTCATTGTATGATGGCCTCACTGACTTGCTTGACCTAAAGCAAAAGCATAGCAACGCTCTCGAGGCGAGGTTTGCCGGTGACCAAGCGGTTATTGCTGCCAGGCAGGGGCAGACTATCATGGTATTCACAATCGTGACAATCGTGTTCCTGCCGCTATCGTTTATCGCGTCTTTTTTCGCGATCAACTTCGTAGAGTGGGGGGAGAGGATACACCTTTCAATCCCGTATGTTAGCAAATACGTGTTTGGTATCGGTTTCGCTATTAGTATACCACTTGTCGCAATTGCATTTGCTGTCCAAGATATATCTAGTGGAGCCATATATCTCTTTTCACGAGCTGGGAGGGTGTTTGGAGATGGTCATAATCTAACACGGGCCAAGAAAAAACGCGCACGGCATGACGATGACGATGACGATGACGCGCAGGGTATGCATCCCAACGCGGATCTACCGGCTCTAAAGACAGCTCTCACCCGTGAGAAGCCCGACTTTCCAAAGCTGTCTCTTTCGTCACGCCGCGAGGACTATTATCAACCCCTGCCTAGTCGCCGAGGGGACTGGGATAGTAATCAACACGATCCTAATAAAGCGTGGATGAGACCTAGCTTCCACAGCCGCGAGCGAAGCGACGAATACCACGGCTACGGGCGCATTTCCCCTGTATCTGGGACTGAACGCCGTAGGAGGGCAGGCCTGGGCAGTGGCCACGGCAATAACATTACATGGGCGGCTCGACCGAGCTTTGAGCGCGATATATCTCCTGGGACGAGACCTAGGGGGTTAAGCCAGGATCTGGAGAGTGGGCGTTTTCAATAGGGGATACTTACAGCCACCCCCGACATTAAAGGGGCCGAGATGATTTAAAGATCGACCGATATACCTAATAGAAAGACTCCTTGTACTCGGATGTCTCTCGATTCTTGATTTCCTTGAGGCGCTAGAGTGAGACGTACTACGTTCTAGCATTTGATAAGATCTGACGCGAATAAACGTTATAGAAAAGCTAAGGATATATATACATTACGTTAAAATATACAAAAGCGTCATTCCAGCCCTTTTTTCTTTTTTTTTTTTCTTCGTTGTCATAACCTGTCTCCCGACACTGCAAGGCTCCAGATTTCAACAGAATGGCTTTTTAAGATATCTATACCGGCTTAGCAAGGTTATTGCCTAGCCTTAGACCATTGGAAACATACGACATGTGCCAGGCTGACGAAGTGGAAGCAATTTTAATCATCTAGGTTAGGCCACTCAAGATTTACTGGTGAGTCAACTGGATTTAGAAGGAGATACATGAATTCCTTCTAATTGCGTACTCGTTACACGATATCGCGATTCATGCCAGAGAGGAAGAGCGTGCGTCATTGATTAATAGGCACTTATGCAGGAACAGAGTCAATAGTTCCAACCATCATCTATTTTCACGCGACCTTGAGATGACTCTGTCTTCAGAACGACCCAGCTTCAGCATCCCCGCAGCATACGACAGATAGGGGTAGGTGGTACGTCGATATTGTCTCGGTACTACAAGTATCGTCAGCTACAGCCTTGGCGGTCCGGGCTAGAGCCCGTCCGGCTCCTTCAAATCCGTGGGTCAATATGGCAGATCAAGACATTTCCAACTACTAGAATAGGGGCATCCTATTTCTTCAACGCGTCTTCGCCGGTTAGTGAATTGCTTTTCACTGTGGAATAGCCGCTTCGCAGAGCATGCTGTTATCCCCTGATGCCGTAAACGATAATCCCTTCCCCGAAAATAAGGAAAGGACTTCTCGTCACGGTATCAATGTCTTTTCCTTCAAAACACGCCTAGGCTATCAAGATGTCAGCTTAGATGGAGCGAGTGGGTATGAGAGGATCTGATAAATAACCAAATGTATCTAACACAAAGCAGGTTGTGCAGCATGCGTCGAAGTCTCAACAACCCTTCGTAAGCCCCCTGTCTATGATGGCCTCATCCTAAGTCATATGAATGATGACCGAAAGTCAATTGAAGGCTGAGAAATCTGCGCTCGACATATTTTGCCGCCAGTTATGGCAAAGTCCACCCGCTAAATGTAAACGCACTTCTTATTTTATCGGTCGACTCGTCATACTTGACTTCACGTTATTTGTACAGCACCACGGGAGATCAACGTCAGACAACATTGCGTCTAGCTTCCGTTTCGAACTGCCTGGGTTGTTTATTTGATTGATGGCGAAGACATGTGGGAATTGTAGAACCCAGCGGCCATGTTAATCTAAGATGAAGTTATTATAAATAGCAAGAAAGTAATCCAGCTTCCTACATGGTTCGAAGGGGTCGGTACAGCTCGTTGTTTTTCAACTTGTCTATCGCTCATTATACTCGTCCCTGCCTGGGGGCCTACCCAGTCTGTTCATACACCTCTTTCTACAGCTATGAACAACACCTTTTTCTATCATGCTTGGGTCACTGGCAGCCGGGCCGAAAGGCTGGTGCTTACTTTCGCTCTTCGCGTTTGCTGCTGCGGGTATAACACCTAAGTGTAAAGGAGTCGACCCTGAGTATGTATCCAGAATTGATTCTGTTGCCCTGCTCGCTTTCCTTTCTTACACATTGAATGTAACTAACATACTTCCTTCTATTAAGATGCTATAACGCATTGTTCCCATGTAACAATTCCACCGCCCTCAGCCAAGCTATCCAGTATTGCTCAACCGTGGGAGCGTGGGGAGCGTTCAACTACCCGCCACACGCCACGGTGGCATGTGGTCGTATCTACAGGAAGCCCTACCTCGCGGCTTGCCGATGCTCCGCGAAGTGCCCAAGGACCACAGTCACTCCAACCCCAGGTTGTCCGCCTTCTACCTTGTCCACTCCTTTGATGATAACCACGTCGTACCCTGTAATTACTTTCCCAACGCCAACTGAGAGTTTCACTGTGCCGACGGGCTCCTCCAGCGGGCCCAGTTCGTCGGGATCTACGTCTTCTAGCTCTCTTCCTGGGTCTACGGTCAGCAGTACCGACATGGGGATCACTGATTCAACTACTATCTCCAGTAGCACCACAGTTCCAGTCAGCCAGACGACTTCAACTTCCTCTTCGGCGACTTTGTCTACCATTTCGGAGGACTCCTCTCAGTCATCTGTTACGCCTTCAATGACGGAATCCGCTACCCTGCCAACCGTTTCAGTTTCTTCCTCGACGACTAGTGGAGATATAACTACAACAAGTTCGTCTGGCTCAGCCAGCTCATCAGGTACTGACACGGAGACCTCGGGCGGGTCGACCATCTCCTCTTCGGCTGGCACGCCTAATACGACTACGGCTTCGCTTACCTCGACTTTGGATACCTCAAGTACTGCCACATTAACCGTTTCTGACACTTCCTCCGTCTCTTCAGGGAGCGCCACGGACTCGGGACCGTCGACTTCAGCTGAGACCTCTAACAGCGCGGGTAGTACTTCACTCAGTACAACCGCAACCACGCCAGCCAGCAGTGAGAGTTCGTCCACAACCTCAGACAGCGCCAGTACCTCTGCTACTACTAGTTCGGAAGGCAGCGCTAGTCCGGGCACTACAGAAGCATCTTCTACTACTACTTCCCAAACCGGAAGCTCGAGCGAAAATACTTCAACGAATTCAGGATCAGCAACTGGCAGTAATACGTCTTCCGACTCAGCAAGTCTTACAACGGTGACAAGCACGGACACCAGCGGTTCTCCCATCACAACGACAATACCCATAACCCTTAGTACCGTAGATGGAAGCACTACAAGCAGTGAATCAGGCGGAAGCACTTCAACAACAAACTCAGGGTCAGCAACCAGTAGTGATGAAGCCTCCAGCCCAGCGAGCCTTACGACAGTGACAAGCACGGACTCAAGCGGGTCTCCTGTTACCGAGACGATCTCCGTAACTAGTAGTACGACAGATGAAAGCACTACAAGCAGTGTTACAGGTGCGATTACTTCAACGAACTCAGAGTCAGCAACAATTGGCAGTGATACGTCCTCTGGCTCGGCGAGCCTAACAACAGTGACAAGTACAGATGAAAGCGGGTCTCCTATTACGACGACAGTACCTATAACCACCGGCACGACGAACGGAACCATTACAACCAGCGATGCATCATCGACAAGCGGCGGGACATTAACCCCAACATCTCTGTCTAACTCGAGCATGACGGCCGAGGCTTCTAGCTCGACAACTGGGGACGTCACTTCGATGACTGTGGGAGAGCCTATGACGGGGAGTTCATCGACCGAGGTAACCAGCACGAGCTCAGGGTCGGGATCAGCCACATCGTCATCTACCTCTAGCGATTCGTCTTCAAGTGAGACGGACACCCTCTCATCGGATTCAGGCTCTACTTCCACTAAAAGTGCCGCATCGACATCAGGATCGAACTCGGTCACGGAAACAACTACTTCCTCTACTGACTCGACATCGGATTCGGGCTCTGCTTCTACGACTTCAAGCGATTCATCAACATCGACGAGCGGGCAATCTAGCTCGGCTACAGAGACATCTACTCCTTCCACCGGCTTGTCATCGGGTTCAGAAACCGCATCGACATCAACAACGGCTATCTCTAGCGACATGTCTACCGATACCTCTAGCCCGACTAGCGCTACTTCCACCAGTACTGACAGTGACAGCGACACATTGACGCCGCCTAGCTCAACTCAGACCGACTTATCCTCGACATTCTCTCCTGACTCATCCACTGCAACGCTTAGTTCAACAATCAGTTCAACAGCAACAGGTGATGGGTCATCATCGGAATTAATTACCACGACAGGTACGGCATCGTCATCAGCACCCTCGAGCACCCAAACAGACGGGGGCGTGTCAGGAGTGAGCCTGGGCAATGGCGGAGATGATGACAGCAATGCTACATCGATACTATCCTCAACGCCATCAGCGTCCTCTTCTTCCGCGACAACGACCAGCAGCACCGACTCCGAGACAGAGCCCACAATGACGCCGACATTCACCTCCACAGTCACCTCCCTCTCAACACCCAGCACGATGGCACCGTGCATCCCACGCCCAACCGACACCGGCATCCTCGACAACGGCGACTTCGAAACAGGGCTATCGCCATGGAGCCTCGACGTCGTAGACTTATTTAGCACGGACTACGCGCTGGTGTCGCCGGGTGTGAACGGGAGCTGCATGGCGCTAGAGGTGAACATGACCGCGAACGCGCAGACGACGGACCTGCGCGAGAACCTAATGCTGCGGTCCGACCTCGTCTTCAGCCGTCCGGGCGCCGTGCTGACCATCGCCTTCTCCGTGCGCTTCTCCGCCCGCAACGCCGCGCGCCTCACCCTCTACGCCAACGACCGCCTGCTGCGCGTCTTCAGCGCCATGAACTACGGCCCGGGGGGCAACATGACCGGCGGCGGCGGCGGCGGCGGCGGCTGGACGCGCGTCGTCCTCGACTACACCACCCGCGACCGCCTCGTCCAGCTGCACTTCAGCTACCAGCTTGACCGTGCCCCCGCCAACACCATCGCCCTCGACCAGGTCGTTATCTTTCCCTCCACCCCCGTTAACCCGCCTCTGTCCCTGCCACCTCCAGCGACGACGTTGGCGACGGCCGTGCGGCTCGCGATGAACTGATGCTGATATATTTCCGTCCGTGTCTATCTCGGCGTTTCCCCGCCGTACTCAGTTCGCGGGTTCTATTCTTCTATACTAAACCTTTCTGTCCTCGGGTGTTTCTTTTCCCGCTTCTTCTACCCGGTCATCATCAGGATTTGTTCTCGTTATAACATACTGCCTACCCACTTCTACCTCTTCGCCTCACTTCACATTCCACCCTATTCCATTCTCCTTCTCGGCCGCCTCTCCTTCGTCCCAGCTCCCTATCGCCCAGGGTTTCAGGTACCAGAGATTCAGGCATTAGGAAAGAAAGAAGAGGGTAGCTCTGACAGAGGGCCTATAGCAACAATTTTGCGGCCGTCGTTAGACTTTTGTGTTAGTAGTACCAATTCGTCTTATTTTATCCGGGATTGTAAATGAGAAGCTGTAGATTTAGATCGAAATCTATAACTCAAATCTATTTTCTGGAATTATCGGCTAACAAAAGGGTTTTTTTTTTTCTTTTCAATTGCATGCCGTGCCGTCTGTGTCGTGTGACGTGGAAAAGTGCGAGTTCCAGTTCCCTTAGCCTTATATCCTAGAATATAGAAATTTAGTATTCTAGTTTATCTTCGCCGCCTTCCCTGTGCCGGGATAAAAAAGAGGCACTAAAAATGATTGACAGTGGCTTGTAGAAGACATAGGAGGAAAGGACCTGTTGGGCCCTCTACTACATGTTCCTATATTCTGGGGCGTACGACCTAGGGATTCGTTCGACACGTCCTTATACGTGGGATATATCTTGACAAAACGACAACTTATCTTCCTATGGTGTTGCAAGACGAGCGCGATCGCTGTATCTCTTTATAAGTTTGTAGGTGGGAACTAATTCATAGCTATATGTACATACCTAAAACGATGAGTAGTAAGGATATTAACACCTCTCATAGTTCTCGCGGGTTCCGCATGTTGTGGAAAATCCTTGAAGAGAAGGTATGTTGAAGGTTAATCACAAGAAATTAAAGGATTGAGCTTCGGCGACTAGTAAGTCGATGGTATTCAAAACGCCGTTCATCAGCCATACCCGGAATTGAATGCAAGATGTTCTCTACCCATATGATATGTCACAGTCTGTTATTAAGTACAGAGAGTGACCCCAAGTATCCTCTCCTTATAAATGCTCAGCCATTGGATAAAGTAATAAGGGTACTTCCAGTAGACCCTCCCTAAACGATATATAACACCTTAAGAACTAGTTATTACAAACGCCTAAGTGGACTCGCCAGGCTTATTAGCGGCTACCTCAACAGTCGCAGTTGGAGTTTGAGCCCACGGAGTATCATTGGCGCAGATCTTTCGATATACACCCGGGTTCTCGCCGCCTTGTGTATAGATCCCTGCTTCCTGCAGCTTTAGACTTGGATCCCGTCTTCTGAGCCATGAGTTGATGTTCTGTGGGTCATGATAACGAAGAGTTGATAGAGCGGCTCGAGGAGCTTTATGGAAGAGCGACTTGGCTGTATTCTTCTCGCCCACAGAGACCCAGTGACGACCTCCTAACCGCCACGGTATGATACCGCACAGCAAGCCCGGGAAAAGATTTGGATGTTCTAATATCTCCACGCTAAAGGCGTTGACGCTTGCCTTGGCTAGGTAAGTATATTTCTTGTCGTTCAGTAATGCCCCTAGCCTAAACAAGTTGGAAACAGAAACCGAGTTTACAGAAGGCTGTGAACCATCCATGCCTTCTTTCACTCGTAGTATAGTATGGGGCGCATCATAAGTAGTTGAGTAGAAGCCGCCGCACTTGGTGTTTGTGTTGGCCGCTATAGATGGTGCGTCGTCGTAGAACCGAGCTATCTGGACTGATTGCAACTCATCGGCCCAGTCGAGCCATGACTCGTCTGCTGTAACCTCGTAAAGTTCTATAAGTCCCTCGATTAGGTAAGCGTAGTCCTCCGCGAAACCATCAGTGCCGAGACGACCGTCGCAGTATACTCGGTATAGCGCTCTTTGACTGCCATTCCACAATTTTGTCTTGATGAACTGCGCTGCATTTCTCGCAGCTGCTAGATATTTGGTGGCTCGCTCAGGGTCTTGGTCCTGGAGAACAGCGCTGGCTCGAGATAAAGCCACAATAGCCATACCGTTATAGGCTGTCACAATTTTTGTATCGACGACTGGGCGGACACGCTCTTTATCACGATAGGTACGTAGCTTTTCTCTAGCAGATGTAATACGCTGCTTCGCTTCATTAGCTGAGATGCCCAGCTGCTTACTGAGAGTAGCGTGTGTCTTCGCAATCCGTAGGACGTTCTGATTAAGGAATTCGTCGAGAGGATCGTGCATCGGATCAACATTTCCGTCTGCTTGGACGTCCCAATAAGCCGCAGCAACTTCGGCCTCGTTCTCGTCCCCCACGGCCGTGACGAACTCCTTTCTTGTCCATAGATAGAAGGCGCCATTGCGCATAGCTGGATCTCCTCTCTTACTACAAGAGTCTGCTGCTTCACTCGTGAAGAAACCACCTCTACTAGATACCAAGGTCTCGCTTGTGATGTAATCAGCCACTTCTTTCACCGTCTCTGCCAGCTCTTCTTCGGGGCTCCCACCCGAAAGAAGCCATGCGTCTAGGAATACGCCTAGGAGAAGGACATTGTCGATGAGCATCTTCTCGAATGAAGGTAAAGACCAATCTCTTGTGACTGAATGACGGTGAAAGCCACCGCCAATATGATCGTGGACAGCACCGTGTACGATACGGCGCAAGGTATGAAGAGCCGAGTCACTAATCAAAGTGCAGTCCTTAGGCCCAGCTACATCTTGAACCTCGGTTGGAAAGTGGGTGGCCCGGAGCATGAGTGAAAGTTTTGATGGCGTGAGAAACTTGTCTTGGTGGCCGAATCCTCCAAAAGGATAGTCGAAAGTCCGAGTGATTCGCGCAAAAGCCTCCTCGATCTGTTCTAAGTCAAGCTCACCGTCTAGATCCTGAGTGTAGTCGACAGCGGATATGTCTTGCCTTGCTTGTTCGACATCTAGAGGATGGTATACCATTCCTTCGCTCACAACCTGTGCCAGATCGATACGATTTCGTTGGGCTTCTTCTCGAACACGCGACTCCTCGTCCTTCCACGAGGAACACACCTTTTTAACGACGGTGAGCCAGTCAAGTGGCCTACCCGTACCGTCAGCCTCATCCACACTGGAAGCATTGTCCGTGGCGCCGGGTGGTGCCCAATATGTGCCACTGAAGACGGGCTCGAGATGTGGGGTAAGAAAAACGTTTAAAGGCCAGCCACCGACTCTATTAAGAGACTCGTTGTAGTTCATGTATATGTAATCGTAATTAGGATGCTCCTCACGATCGATTATGATGGGAATAAACTCTGTATTGAGAAGGGTGGCGAGAGTAGGATCGGAGAAGGACTCGAGATGGGCCAGATGACAGTCTGTGAATTCGTTGTTAGTAGGATTCAGGCAGAAAAGGGGTGGGCATCAACTTACGGTGTGATGCGAGGAAGCCTATGCTTAGAAATATAAGCTTATTCTCAGACCTGGCACGGCTCACGGCTTCATCGTCTAAAAGCTGCCAAGCTACTGGGCTGTTGAAGCGCGCGCGTACATAAGGACTTATGCTTTGCGCAGCGCGATTCACTAAAGGCGCAGAATATGTGTTCTTTGAAGAGTCGGTCGACTCCGGGACAGCCGAAGTCTGAGCACCTGGGGTAGAAGATGCCGGGTTAGACGGGTGTTGAAGCTGTGCAGACATCATCTCGGTGGTCTTGTTCTACTATGAAGGGTTTTGATCATGACAAGATTAAGCGGAGCGGGGTATGACGAGCATTCCCAGCTAAGACTAGGCGGCCGGGAAAGCTTTGAATGTGTGTGCGAGTGGGAGGTTTGAATTTTCCGTGAGAGAGAAGATGGAAATGAAGTTATTGAATTGCGGCTCTCTGGATTGGAGGGTATAAAGACACTTAGGTAGGTAATCATCAATCATCAGTCGTGGATGAATGATGTAGATGTATACTTGAGTAGGTATATAATAGGGTAGGGGTAGGGTAGGGGTATATTAAGTACCTACCCCGCGATAACGGTTGACCCTGTCTGCCCAGAAATACCTACTTGAGTATCTTCCTCTGCCCCGACCAGAGCCGCCTCTACCTTACCCACCCACATATGCATGCTATTTAGGGTACTACCCTGGTCAGCAGCACCCGGTCAGCAGCACCCGGTCAGCAATTCTTGGAGCTGATATTGCCATTCCTTACATACTTACCTATAGTACATCTACATACCTGCTAGGTAGAAACCTACCTAGGTACTTAGATTCGGTCCTAACCCAGGCACGCGGCAAGGTACCCAAGTTCTGTCTAGGACTCTGTAGGACAACGGGCTTAGCCGTCACGGTATTTTTGGCTCCAAGGAAGAGCGCCCCCAAGGAGGACTCATTGTAGAGTGAGACAAGCCGCTCAGCTATTGCGACATAGCTTCCATTTAAATCGTCTTGGGGGGTATCTATTCCACACTCTTAGCCATACATAGTATAGAGCTTCTTAGACAATCCTCTCGCTCTCCAAAGAAACAAAAAAACCCCCTCTCCAAATCTAGAGTATGCTGCATCCTGGTTTTTGTTACTGGACTTCCGCCGCCATCTACTTGCGCAAAATTGTTGTGTGGCGTCGTAGACTTGCCTTGATACGAATGAAATAGAGACTGCAAAACTGCACCCCTCTTTCTGCTGCCCAAAGCTCTGTCGTTTTGAGCTTGCCACGACGCACCTCATGTTTATTTTGATCAGGGCTTTCCTACCCATCCCACTACCGACACTACCCCCAAAAGGGCGCGCGTTTCATGTACGGCCGTCAAGCGTCAGGGGGTTAGGAGAGAGGGGGTTTGGTTATGTACTATTGACCACTTCGTCTGAACACTACTCTTTGATCCGCCCGTCAAGATTTGTTACGTCTTGCTGAGGGACCCTCCAGACGATGGTTTCCTATTCATTAAGTTGCCAAAGAATTTCGCTAGCGTGTCTGTATCTACTTGGGGTGCTGGTTCACTATCCGCCTCATCGTCCAGGGCGAGTGGCTCCGGTGATTGCCCGTAAGCTTGTCGGTCCTAATATAGCATTAGCACACGTTTACGCGTCGACAAGTTAAGCTCCAAGGAACACTCACCTTGAGCCGCTGCACCATGTCATCGGCATCAACCTGGATACCACCCATGTTGAACTGCACCGGCCCAATGTGATCACTGATTATATCGTCTGTCGCGACTTGCGCAAACGAGTTCTCTTTAATCGTCTTCTCGTCGTCTTTCTTCTGCTGCTCTAATCGTCCGAGTTGGTTGCCAAGGAATGCTTGTGTGTCGACAGATGGAACCTCAAGCTTGTTCGTGTCCTTATTTCCTTGTGCTAGCTGTAATGCGTCGAGGCTTCCGTCTTGAACTTGCTCCTCATACATGGCCACTGCGGAACCTTCGGGTTCAGGCGTGCTATTAGTCTCAAATGCCTCGCCTTCTCCTACGCTATTCGTTGCTTGGGGTTTACTGGCAGGTGAAGGTTGGTTAATATCTATAGACCAGCCTTCGCTGATACTCTCGACATCAAATCCATCACGTAGTACTCTAATTTTCCCCCACGAATCCCAGTTTGGCGGGACGACTATCTTGTCCCGGTCGATGACGTTGTGCTTCAGGGGTGATCGCTTGAGCAATGAATGTATGCCTAAGCTCGCATGGGTGAGACTTTGCAGTGGCGTCATCATCGTCGGTGCCGTATAGATAAGAGAAGCCCCATCTATAGAGGTTAGCGGGATAATTCACACGTTTAGATATGTACCCACGCCGTAAAAGAGCTGTTCTTAAATATTGGAGGACGAGGTCGAATTGTTCTTCTTTCCAACCTTGCGTTTTTTCGAGATAGTCTATCTTTTCTGACTAAAATCGCAGTCAGTACCGCAAAATCAAGGCAAGATGATTGTCTCCTCACATTCTGACAGACGACGCAAAGGGGCAGGCCGAGCGCATCCTCCCATTCCCCAGGCCCTAGAGGTAATGTAACGTCTCCATCGGTAGCAACCGCACCCGTTCCATCTAGATTGACAGATCCTCCAGTCCGTCCTCGCTCACGCCAGCTTGATATGACTTCCTCCATTGCCTCCTTACATTCGGGGCTGAGAGAAAGAAGGACGTTTCTTAATAACAAAAGCCAATCGCGTAGTTGGCGCATCCATGCCCATGGTTGTGACCAGTCTAGAAGTACTACTATTAAGGTATTTGGTATTGATTGAGGAGTCAAAAGCGGTTTAATCAGAGATGCGAAGGACGGGGCCGGGCTGCTAAGGAGGTAGAGCGAGACCCGAGCTAGAATATCTTTCATTTAAGTCAGCATGATTATGGCCAAACTGGCTTGGTTGACTGACCTTCTTGGTCAGCGTCTAGAACATCGTAATATGTATATCCTAGAGCGAAGCTATTGGCTATCGGTGGTAGATTGTTTTGGCGGTCGAGATTCCTTCGTTGACTGTTGCTTGATAGAGCCTCAAGAAACTCGCGTTGAGAATCGACCGAGCCGCCTGTTCTCCCTCGTCAACTTCACGGGACATACTTATGGCCAGGTAGGAGGGGTCTTCGCACCTAGCACGAGCATGTTCTTCTCGGGTAGCCTCTTGCCGCTGGCGACAGAGTCGAGCATAGAGCTCCACATGTCCTTCTTCTGATCATCTTTCTTTTCCTCAGGACCCGTGGCGACCGAAGTACTTGTGTAAGTGGAAAACCGATTCGAATTGGCCGTCATGGTCGGTATCCGCCTAATAAGAGCATTGGGAGGTTGGAGAAGAGTTTATGGAGGTAAGCCAGGGCGAGATCGGACGTAGGAGAGCTAGGCAGACAGTGCTGCGAGACGTAGACGCGTATTGACGACGGATAACGGAGGCGCGTGTCAAGTGGATGATGGCCGGGATTCGGGAGATTAGGTAGTATTAGTCGCTTCGTTTGGTGCGGGCAAACTCTTAAACAGTCGCAGCGCAGGATATAGAAAGAAGGAAGCAGGTCTATGCATCGGTTCGTGAGTTGTAAGTTCATGGATCGATCGACTGTGGCATAGGTTTTAGGTATTAAAGAAAGATTTAAGACGAGACAGATGCACCATCTGCAGCCATCCCCTGGAACGAGCTGTCGGATTGGCCCGAATGGGAACCTTGGAAATTCCCATTGGGCCCCTGCAGCAGACAACTTAGCGGTCCGACGTTTTGCCAGGACACCTGCAGCGAAGCTCTACTCATGTCTATTCCACTTAAGTCAGTTAAGCTAGGGGGTTGCTTGCAGCTCGGCACTGGAATCTTAACTGCCTGGATGTACACTAGGTTACCCCTAAGATACTTAGGTTTTACCGTGAAAATAGCTTCCATTGAACTCAACCTCCGATGTCCTTACCGTAAATGCACGTCGAAAACAATAGGCAATCGTTTAATTCAAAACGGACTTCTTACTTCGGATGCGTCGATCGTATGGCTCAATTACCTACTTCTTCATTTAATGTTCAAGATCTTTGAGTTCAAACATGACAAAAAACTGACTGTTTCAAAATGGAATGCTTGTATCTTATACTAAAGAAATCGACAGGATCAAAACCGTAGTTACTTTGCCCTCGCTCTTTGCTTAGGCTCTGCTAATGGAACGACTTCCTAGGAAGTCATTCTATCGGCAAAGTGGTCGGGTAGTCAAAACGGTGATTTACCAATTCGCAAAACAGGGCTGTGTTTAATGGTCTAAGCGCAAAGCTACCATATTGCAAATCTAGGACACGAACTCCAAGACGGCAAAACGTCAGTACAAACAGAACACGATCATATTGCCGCTAAGACGTACAGCTGTAAGAACTCCCACCATATCCCGTGGCTAAGTCTCACCATTTCGACCATGGCTGAACCCTCATCGACTCATAAAAAGCGGAGTGACTAATCCAACCGCCGGTCGTTCCCTAAAGCCTTGCAATATAAGTTTGGAATGGTCATCGTTGGTAAACGTGCTCTAGATATCAACTGTCGTGATGCAGTTCTAATCTCGAAAGAACTTATGACGTAAAGGAGGTTATATCGACTTGACGAGGAGGGAAGACGACAAGGGCCGGTCGCCTTCCATCATCATCTAGTGGCTGCGAACGATAAATTTTCAGCAAGGCATCCTCAACCTCATCATGCCTAAAACAGGGTTATATGATGTCCTGTTCGTGGACCTGGCTGAGAACGACCCGCGTGCTCTCCCGACGCCAAACGACATCGACGGGGCCGAAATCTTAGTCGGGGAGTCTACCGGCGGCTCCCGCCTAGTGAGAGTACAGCAGAACTATGTCATCAAATTTGGGGTTAATGTCCACCCCATTGAGGCCCAGAACGCGTTGTTCGCGACAAAATCCACAACGATACCGGTCCCTAAGGTCTACGCTATCTACCAACGTCAAGAGGATAAAGGTCTCGTTACATTTATTGTTATGCAATATATACCCGGCGTGACGCTTCAGGACTTATGGGGCAGTCTTGATGAGACGCGCAAAACGTCTATCGCCAAGACCCTTCAGACTTATTTTGATCAACTTCGTGGGCTACAACACCCTGGGTACTTCGGCGACGTTAACGGCGGACCACCTCTCGACGACTTATTCTCAGCAACCCATGCTGCTCATACGATTCAAACATCATTCACGACCGAGAACGAACTGGTCGACTAGATCATTCATATGTACTCCTCTGAAGTCGGCGAGCGGATGGCCCACAAGATCCGGTATTACCAACATGTGCTGCCGATCGTCCTTCGCGGAGATGGCTCTCCCGTTTTTACCCATAACGATTTTCAGAGGAAGAACGTCATAGTACAACCCGATGGAGGGTTATGCATTACTGATTGGGAATTTGCATCATGGTTGCCGGAGTATTGGGAATATTCAAGTGCGACGTTTTCCAATGGTCGCTGGAACGATGATTGGCATGATTACGTGCGAATGGCACTGCGCGAGTACCCAAACCAGGCTCTCTGGCTATCAAACATGAAATTGGAAATGTGGAGCTAGACGGTGAGCCCAGGTTCTGCCCAGGGGAAAGAATGGCTGGTGCATGTGTTAAAATGAGACTAAGGGTCTATGCATTAGGAATTGATCCGATTATCTAGATGCAATGCAAAGATGGTAACTCCAGTACAGATGTAGTAAAGTGCTTTTTAGTATGTGTACAAAGAGATTGTTAGGAGAAGCCACTTCACGACCAGGGTATCAGAACTTGTGGCAAAGTGGTCGTGACGAAACCTCTCGCTAACGGTGAGAACGAAACCATTTTGCGGACCGTTTCGTTCTACATAAATTATACATGAAACGTTTTCACCCGATCAAAAGCGGCGATTGCGCTAAGCCCAATTTGTTTGCAACACAGAAAGTAGTAAAACCTAGAACCTAGGTACTCTTGCGTGTTTAATCAACATACTTAAGAAGTTTAGTTTAATTATTATAAGCTTTGCAAAAACTTGCTTATTAACATATAATTAACTATAACTATACTAATAATGCTTAAAAAAGGTAAGGTTTAAACTTAACGCATACCATAAGCGGATTAACACTTTAGCTTAGCGTACCCTGTAAACTAATTTATATGCAAGGGTACTTACTCCACTTTATTATAACTTTGCAAAAAAAGGTCGTATAAAAATAAACTTAATATTATTAGATTTATAATTAAATAAAGAATTTAAAAATATTTTTCTTTATTTTCTAACTATTTTATTTAAGCGTATACCTTTAAAAACTAAATTTATAAAAATTATTTTAACGTACTTTTTAATAGTGCTTTAAATAAAATAGCTAAAAAATAAAGAAAAATACTTTTGGATTCTTTATTTAATTACAAATTTAATAATACTAAGTTTATTTTTGTACGACCTTTTTTCGCAAAGTTATAATAAAGTGGAGTAAGTACCCTTGCATATAAATTAGCTTACAGGGTACGCTAAGCTAAAGTGTCAATCCGCTTGTGGTATGCGTTAAATTGCTTTATTTTTAAAGGGGGTAGTTGTTGATGGTGGTATGCGCTTTAATTTTAGCGTGCTGTATACTTCTAGTTAAGCGTTAAAGTCCAACCGTTTTGAGGACAGTTTCCCTCTGCATGAATTGTTACCTGACTAATTATAAGCTGAGCTAAGCCTGAGCAAAAGCGGCGGGTGCGCTAATCCCAATTTGTTGTGCGCATCAAGACTGGTTAAAACCTAGAGCCCCCCACCTCCCAATGAAATTAGCCCCCTAATGAAATTAGCGGTGAACCACCACCAAGAACACCAACAGATCAGAAATACAGCTATTTCTCTACACAAAACAGATCTATTGACTATCTTCTAAATGCCACTCATTTAACATGCTTTCGTACGTAGCCTGTGAAATTTTTTGGTGTTCTAGTTCGAATTCAGTGGCGTGAGACGCCTGCCATCTTCGCGCTTGTTCCTCTGCCGCGATTCGAGCCTCATGAATAGCCGGGATAGAATAGAAGGTTTCCTGGTTATCTTTTTTGACCCGTTTACGCCCTACGGGTTGTAGCCCTTCGTTTTCTGCCTTTAATTCGTCGATTTCACGGTTTGCGGCCGCAAGTTCTACACTTAAGTGGTCGATAGATTTGCCTGCCTTTCGTATGAGGGCTTTCGCCGGGGCTGTAAGTCTTTCAGAGGCTGTTTCTAGTGATTTAAACTGTTCACGAAGGTGTTTAGACCTCTTCGGAGTGATCCAAGTGGCTTTGCCGGTCTGGTCGTTTATTCGCCACAGTTCATCTTCTGGTGTAGTAGGTCGGTGGCTAACGTAGACCATCTTCTCGTTTTCGAGTGGTTTACGCTGGTTAACTGGCCATATACCTGATTTTCTGAACGCAGCCGTGATTATCTCGGGCTGTAAAGTCTTTTGCCTGGCTTTTACGTATGCCGATAAAAATCTGCGTTTGTAGACGGGTGATGAAGCCGGCAGATGAGCGAACGGGACCATCTCTGTACGAAAGTAGTGTTTTAGGACCGAAAAAACACCTACATCGGCCGGTTGAGCTACGTGTGAGCCATGTGAAGGTAAATAGATTAATTCCACCTTATTAGCCCACGCTTCGTACATGAAATTGCCGTCTGCGTGAGTTGTGTGGCTATCCAGGAATAAGAGCCTCCACTGGTTAGAGTTTTCCGGCTTCGTTTCAGGTAAATAGACCTGTTTGAGCCAGAAAAACGCGATCCGGTTGGCGGTCCAGCCGTTCGTAGTCACTGCGTATTTCCAGTCTGGGCAGTTCTCTCTAAACCACTGCCCTTGAAGGCTTTCGCCTGCGAAAACGACCGCGGGCGTGAGATAACGGCCATCAGCCAATATGGTCTCCAAAATAGTCACCCAAGTGGTAGCATCGGAGTGTTGACGGGTGCTTCGCTTCGTAAGCGATGAGCCTACTACTTTCCCGTGAAAAGACTCGCCTTCGCGAAGCCCGTGTTCGTCCATATTTGCAATATGATGGGCTGTGAAGTAGTGTTTTTTCCGGACGGCTTCGTAGTGCTCAAAAACGCGTTTTATTTTATCTGGAAGGTCTGTAGCAGCCCTGGCAGCCTCGAGAGAGATCTGTGGCTTCGTTTTTATACTTGGATGCCTTGCAATAAAGCGATCAACCCAGTGGCTACCAAACGCGTGGCTACGGCCTTGAGCCTTCAGAATACACTCAGCGAATTGGGCAATTTCCCAGCGATAAGGGCTACGGCCAGCGCTTTCAGAGTGATGAATCCAGTCAACTATTTCTAATTCGACCTCAGGGCTCAATAAACGGTCGATTTCGTGGGCTTGTTCGCGAGATAGACCCCCTTGGAGTCGTCTACAGAGGGTAGAAGGGCTGACTCCGTACGTTTCGCACGCAACCTTCTGTAATTGGCCATTTTTAACCGCTGCAAGTGCAGCGGTAATACGCTGTTCATGATCTATAGGCATTGCGAATCTGGTCAAAAAAAACGCGGTTTTGGTGATTATATTGCTATATTACTAGTGGTGGTGGTGCTTTTGGTGGTGGTTCACCGCTAATTTCATTAGGGGGCTAATTTCATTGGGAGGTGGGGGGCTCTAGAACCCCAGCATCTGCCTGGATGCCTACCCGTTGGTAAGTAGGTACCTAAGGCAGTCCAAGTACCAGTGTTTATACTACTTTTAAGTAAGTACCTAAGTACATACTGCTGAGGTACAGTAGATATTTCTCCAGATCCGAGCCTTTTCTACTTTATGATTCGAAGGCACTGAAGCTTCATACGGCCAGCAAATCGTACCTTTTCATGCGTGATCCACATAGCATCTCGCCTTCATGAATTTCAATTGGCACGGATTTTCCATGCGATACCCAACATGAATCAAATTCGCGCCATCCAGGCGCTTAACAAGCGCGAGATCGAGAATGGCGTGTGAGTCTACTATTGCCAGAGCCGAAAGCTCACTACTCTCCCTCCCAATTCCGCTGCTAACATTGTTTCCCACGGCAGATCCCCCGAAGCCTCCTGGCATACGGATTACCGCGACACCGCCTTCATAAATTTCGGCGGCCTGCCGTACGAGCTGACCGAAGGCGACATCATCACCATCTTCTCGCAGTACGGCGAGCCCGTCTTCCTCAAACTCGCAAGGGACAAGGAAACAGGGAAAAGCAAAGGGTTCGGATGGTTGAAATATGAAGACCAGCGCAGTTGCGATCTCGCAGTCGACAACTTGGGCGGCGCTGAAATTGCCGGCCGATTAGTCCGCGTGGACCACGCGCGGTACAAGGCCCGAGACGACGAGGATCCAGTAGAATTTGCTGTCGGCTGGGCAGACATCCTGCGCAAAGAGAAGGCGGCAAAGGGCGAGACCCTAGAAACGGAAGACGAAGATGAGGGAGAGGAGCGAGAAGCTACGAGACCCATGATCAAGGAGGAGATAGAACTGCAGAAACTAATCGAAGAGCATGACGATGACGATCCTATGAAGGGCTTTCTCATCGAGGAAAAGAAACAGGAAGTCAACGAGGCACTACGGAAAGAACAAGATCGAAAGGAAAAGAAAGAGAAAAAGCACCGTCATCACCACAGAAGCCACCACCGCACACCGAGGGAGGAAACCGATGACCGTCGAAATAGAAGATCTAGGCGTGATAAGACGCCTACGATGGAAGATGGTAAAAGTCGCGACCGAGACGTGACTCCTCGGAGAAAGGACCGTTCTAGAGAACGCGATCAAGAAACAAGAAGACACGGTGATAATAACGACAGGCGCCGCGATGGGGACCGTCATAGAAACCGCGAAAGCAGGGATTATGACCATCGGAGGAATCAAGATTCAGCTGATAGGCGGACAAGACGCTACGAAGATGAAGGCCGGGATAGGGATAGGGAAAGAGATAGAGACAGAGACGAATATCGCAAAAGGAGGCGACGGAGCCGCACACGGTCTCCACGATCATAAGGAGGTTGAGGTGGGTTTGTTATTCTAGCGCCCGATGAAGATTTATATACCCTTAAGCTCTGTTATTGACTTGAGTATTGCTTCGAGATCAGTATGACCATCCTATCAACTTCGCCAGGGCAAATCATGCAACAGTATGTTGCTCCAGTCCGTGTCCCCAAACGCCCCTCTTTCCCTGTTACCATACTCCTCGCCAACATCAAATTCGAAACAACAAAGTTCCCATACATCCCGCATATATATCTTCGAACCCCGATCTCGAATTGTAGTCGTCTTCTAAATAGGGCTTATATGCATAGTTGTCAGTTCCCTAGATACCCTTTCCAACCCTCGCGAAATAACACATAACGACCATCGTCGCCCTCTCGCAGGATGAACTTCTCCCATCGCGCATCCTGCCCAGCTCCGATAACAAGGAGGCTACCCTCATTGATCCAGCCAATGACACCCTTAATTGGACGTGTCGTTCCTAACACGGCATTGTCACTTAAGCGACGCATGTTGTGATTATTCTGCAGAGGTTCGCTGCCGGTCTCAAATGGGGCAGAGGCAAATGAATAAACATCCGAGAAAGGTCCAAAGGGGATATTACTGAGGAATCCCCATTTATTAGTTGCATCTGAGTTTGGATTCGCACCCGGGGAGATGGGACGCGCCGGCCGGGACGTAGACGATGAAGGCCTACGTATATTAGGCACGTCAAAAATATGTAAGTTGCCCTTATCCGATGTGCAGGCCAACATACTGCCCGACGGACTGAAGCGTAACGAGAATATCGTGGCATTTTCGCTGCCTCGTCTTCGCTCTGCCAATTTAGCACAACTACTAGTCGCAAAGATGCGTACGAGCGTTCCCTAATGGGAAGAAAAAAAAAAATCAAAAATTAGTACTAGCAAGAAGCAAGTAAGGAGGGCTAGCAATCAAATACCTTTTCGCTCGCCGTTGCAAGTAGTTCGCCATCTGCACTAAGTTGAAGAGCTCTGAGGCTTGATGAGTGAGCCGGCAGAATGCTCACACTGTCCGTAGCTAGCTGTACGACCTGCACATGACCCGGGGTCCTCCCAGGGAAAACCAGATATTTATCGGTCAGGCAGCACAAGCCCAGCAAATTGTCGGTGGTCTCATACTTGGCCAATGGTTTTGGGGGTTTCTCAAAAGCATAAAGGCGTACACTGTTTTGCTGGACAACAACCACCCGAGTTTTGGTGATCTGAACGCCACGAACGGCGGTTAACGCGGCGATCTCAAAAGCTACTTTCCCTTTACTGTCATCCCAGATAATAACTTTGTTCTGAGGGAACTTGGGGGAACGGCCACCGCCTACTAATGCAAGGTAGTTGGCGTTACCCATCATCTGAACGAGGCCGAGGCCGGCATTAAAGACTACGAAGGAACATCAGCGAGTCTCTCTTGACGAGGGGTTTAAGCGAAATTACCTCTTGCAGTCTGTACTTGGCATGTGCTTGCTAGAAATACTATCTTAATGTAAGTGGGTGTTACAAGGAGAGTTGGGGATATGGAGAATGGAGACGAGGCTGGGCAAGGGCTGGCATACTGCAGAATCCGGAATCCAAGCCGACGGCGAAGCGACTCGAATCATTATTAAAGGCAACAGAAAGAGCGGCCTGTTCACTAGGCGACTCGATTGGCGGGCGAGTATTCATGGCTGTAATTCTGTAATTCGGGACACGCGATGTAGGCGGCAGTTGGAGGAGGGATGAACAGAGAGAAACTAGCCGTGACGTAACAGGTACAGATGCAGAGCATCAGAGGAGATTAAAGGCCAAGTTGTCATTGAAAATAGCAGCAGCTATTCATAGCAAATCCCGTGCTCAAATAGTCAAGGTCCGGCCGTCGAGTCGAAGCGCTACGACAACTAGGCGACAGCCTTCAGCCTGGACGTTGCGGAGTTGGCCAAATGCGGGCACCGTTGTTAATATACCAGAAATATGACGGGCACTTTTGATGAATGTCGTAGCGAAAGCCACAAAATGCGTAGCTGGGTATATAAGGAAAATAGGCTAGAAAGTATAAGCCGTAAGTGAAAGTTGAGAGAAACGACTCCTAACAACTCGCGCGCTTCGGTCTAGAAATGATATGTGAAATGTTGTCTAGGCACACAGGTATACGGGTGAGACCATTCGAGATGATGACCGGATATCTTAGACAACGACAGTGAAGGTACTTGGAGTCTAGGCATTCAAGGTTAAATTTAGGTAGTGCAGATGCCTGTGGGGTCGTAGGTGCACTCTACCGCCTTGTATGTACCTATCATTGCTAGGTAGGTAGACTGTAGAGGCAGAGAGGTGCTAGGGTAGGTGAATCAATACCGAGGATAAATGCCTCCTAAGGTAATATGTAGACTATAGACCTGTCTGGACTCTGTAGATCGCGATCGGTGAATATATATATATGGAGGTAGGTAGGTCCCCGGTAGCTTGCTGCATCGCATCTCATCTGATCAGAGGATGGGTAGGTACCTCCGTATGGATGGGTACGGACCTAATGGGGCCGCGTAAGTTGGTAGGTAGATTTTCTTGATAGAAATACAGTGTATATTGTTATATACACATATTATTGCTTCTGGCACTGTTCATTTATAAATGGGGCCTTGACATTTACGTCTTCTATCTTCTACCTATACAGTAGGTAGTAAAGCCCGTTGAAGCTTGTTGGGTGGGAGGCTGCCTTAGGTAATCTATTCAACACGAGATGGAGAGTAGCAAAGCATGACTTGTGAGTGGCTACAGGTCTATTTACTACCATCCTATTTACTAATTAGTATCCAAGGTACCTACTACGTATGGTCTCTTACCCCTGAATTATCTCTATCTGGTGTACTGTAGTGCGCATATAAGACCAAGATATTGAATCCAAAGTTACTACAGTACGGTAATTAATGTTGCTTGAGTATAGATACTATGTAAACATTTACCTTTTATTCTACCTACGTATGCATTGTTTGTTGGTGTCCTGTTTGCATTCTTACCTTTATCTTATACCTTAATAGTGTTGATCTACTACCTACCAAGAGGTAGTACAGCTGTATCTTGCCTTAGCTTCTCTTATAAGGTAGTGTAATGTGGTAGGTAGCTGTTTACTTAGTACCTAGGTACTTGCAATATAGCTAGAGGAAGGCGCTACTACCTCCAGCTAACCTGGGTACCCGGTACTACACATATATCTACGTAATATGTACCTTACCCGCCTGTAACACACTGTGTGTAGCAAGTCGTGAGTAGCCAGTCATTATCTAGGTACTCGGTACTAAGTACATGTGCAAGTAGGTAGTACAGTAGCGGCTCCGGCGATTCACGATTCACCTCCAAAACACATCCACCACATCCACCTCCGCCCCCCTAGTGTCCCTGAGTTAGCCAGCCCAGAAGCCAGCCCATCTCCCACAAGCCTCCCCTACGGGCCTCCTCCCCCTGTTCTACCCATCACTGATTTTGTCTTGTTGAAATGAAATTACACTAGACTACAGCATCAACAACATCGACCAGACCAAAAATTCCCCGTCACTCCCCCCCAAACAATCCTTCTCTCGGCCTTCCATCCAAGAGCTAGGTACCTACTCACCTGCCTGCTTCACACCTCGCCATCACCCTTTCCATCGTCGGACCAGTTTCTCGAGATACCCATTTCGCGTCGTCACTTCATCTCATTCACACTCTTCTTCTTCGTGCGTCGTCTGTCGATCAATTCGTTCCAATTTATCCCATTCGTCTGTTCCCGGCCTCAAATCCCCTTTTCGCGAACCCCCAACACTAGCCTAATATGTCGTCCCCAGCCGTGAGTAAATCCCCTATCTAGCCCGACAACTAATTTTGTCACGAACCTTTCCTGACCGCCTCATGGTAACAAACCACACCGTCTTTGGTCTTGCGACTCTACTACTATCATATCACTACCGCCTCCTATTGTTTATTGCTCTTACTAACTAGTCGTCGTGATGCGTTCTCAGAAGATGATGCGTCGGAAGAAGAACGTCAAGAAGGGAATCCAGTTCTGCTTGATGGTCTGTGGTGCCTCAGGCACAGGTACGACTCCCGCCAACCACGCCTAGACCTTAGACCTTCCCGACTCCTACATCCATCTTCCACCAGACTACCCGAAACGAATCCATTAGCTTTATCAGCCTGAGATACTGCAGCCTCTAACCATGTTGTGTAGGCCGAACCACCTTTGTCAACACTCTCTGCAGCAAGAGCGTCTTGACCCATAAGGACTCTGATGATCCCAGTGCCGCCCACGTCGAAGATGGCGTCAAGATCAAGCCCATTACTGTTGGTATGTACATCTGTATTTTACTCGCTTGATCGACTCTAACAACCCTCCAGAGCTCGAGCTGGATGAGGAGGGAACCCGTATCTCATTGACCATTGTCGATACCCCCGGATTCGGTGACCAGATTGACAACGAGGCAAGGTAAGAAAGATAGCTAGTCCACAGCAGTCCGGGTAATGCTAATTGACCCCCTTCAGCTTCTCGGAGATCGTAGGTTATCTCGAGAGACAATATGACGACATCTTGGCCGAGGAGTCGCGTATCAAGCGTAACCCCAGATTCAGGGACAACCGTGTACATGCTATGCTCTACTTCATTGCCCCTACAGGTCATGGGTAAGCCAACTTACCCAGATAAATAATAAACTTACTCAACATCTCTAGTCTTCGAGAACTCGACATCGAATTGATGAAGCGCCTCGCTCCCCGTGTCAACGTTATTCCCGTCATCGGTCGGGCCGACTCCCTCACACCCCACGAGCTTGCTGAATCGAAGAAGCTAGTTATGGAAGATATTGAGCACTATCGCATTCCTGTCTATAACTTCCCCTACGATATCGAGGAGGATGACGAAGATACAGTTGAGGAGAATGCCGAGCTCAGAGGGCTCATGCCATTTGCTATTGTGGGTTCAGAGGATGTAATTGAGATTGGTGGTCGCCAAGTTCGTGCTCGACAGTATCCTTGGGGTGTTGTCGAGGTCGACAACCCCCGTCATTCCGACTTCCTAGCTATCCGATCAGCACTCCTACATAGTCATCTTGCCGACTTAAAGGAGATCACTCACGATTTCCTCTACGAAAACTACCGTACCGAGAAGCTCAGCAAGAGCGTTGAAGGCGGTGCTGGAGTGTATGTACCGATTTTGGCATCTGTTTACTTCGTATTTACTAATTTATTGAAGCGATTCGTCCATGAATCCCGAGGACTTAGCATCCCAGTCCGTGCGTCTAAAGGAGGAACAACTCCGCCGCGAGGAGGAGAAGCTCCGCGAAATCGAGATCAAGGTCCAGCGCGAGATCAACGAGAAGAGACAGGAACTCTTAGCCCGCGAGTCTCAGCTTCGCGAGATCGAGGCCAGGATGCATCGGGAGGCTGCGGCTGCTGCTGCCTCCAACGCATCACCCGAGGCCAACGGCGATGCCGAAGGCAACTAAACGTATTATCTATGCTTATTATTCAAGTTTTACGTCCGGCGTGCCAAAGACGGCAAATCAATGGCGTTGTGTGTTTGATGCCATCATATCCCCGGTCAACGCGTGCCCAATATGGCACGTGATCGAAAACTTGATACGGTTTAATGGGCTTTTACGCGTGCATGACCGAGGGCTTGATGGATTTGTCAGGAATACAAAACCGAATTCGTGTTCGAGCTTCGCAGAAAAAAAGTATGATATGTTGAAGACATTTTCAAGCACCAACGACAAACTTGTCACGGGGTCCTATTCTTCTCAAGACCTACTGGCAATCATAATTCAATTGATGAGATGGGACGGGAGAAAGGGGCCAACCAATTGCTGTCCACTGTACCTTTGCAAGAAATGAGGTCTCTTTTCCCCCAGCCTATTATGTAGGCTTTTTACCTTTTACGTATTGTCTCCTAGTACTAGTGCCCTAATGCAGATATCAAATACCTCAACTATTTGATCTCTATAAAAGAAAATTTATTTATTTATCCTCATACAGCTCTCGAGCCTAGGCACGTCGTAGGCATAGACAGCGAAGGCTTTATGTGGGATGTAGAATACAAGAGTTTTATTGATAGGAAAGCTAAATCTGTAGGATGCTGTTCACAAGCCAACACATCTCGATGTTCAAAAAAACTGCCACCCAACGCCTCGACATGTATTGGATTTCATAATGAACTCAAAGACGAGGAACAAACGAAACTTGTAAACGAGACCGAAAGAAACATTGCGTCCAGCCATCAAAAACCATTGCCGTTAACCCTCGCAAGTCATCCTAATTAATATGCTATGAAAGAAAGGCTTTTATTGCCTTTTGAATAACCCCCTTATTCCTCGGTCTCTAACTGATCAAAATCATAGCAAGCTTAGTTATTGCTTTGGCTGTTGAGGATTCGCAGGATAGCGAGGAACAAGTTGATGATGTCAAGATAGAGGCTGATGGCGGCAGCGATCTCCTCTTCGACGTGGTGCTTGCGCAAGACAAGCTGGGTATCGACAAGGATGTATCCAGAGAAGACGAGAGCCGCGAGGCCGCCGTAGACGAGTTCGCCGGTGCTGCTGTAGGGCAGGAAGGCGGCCATGAAGCCAAAGAGCAGTAGTCCCCAGAGCGCACCGAACAGATAAGGCATCCACGACGTGAAGTCGTACTTGGTCTGGCATGCGAATAGAGTGAGGAAGATGAAGATGCCGCCAGTCAGGATCACGGCGTTGAGGACGACCTGGGTCTGGTAGAAGGAGACGATGACGGAGATGGTGTAGGCCTCGAGCAGGGTGAAGCCCGAGAGGAAGAGGAGGTTGGTCGGGTAGGACTTGCGCTTCCAGTACGTCAAGCACATGAAGGCGATGGAGCCGAAAAGCTATTGAGAAAGTAGCGAGTTAGCCGTCTTGTCTGGTAAACCCCATTCGTAACATGAATTATTTCCGCGGCGCTTTTCGCCTTGCTAGTAGGAATGAGGGGTGTGCTCACCGAAACCCAGACCAGCGCGGCATGCGACTGGATCCAAGTCTTGTAGTCTGTGCTCCAGAAGGAGAGCCCGCTGACGATTGCGGTCACGACGAGTTGCGCGGTCAAGATGGTGTACACTACATCATGGCAAATGTCAATCAACATGTATGGGCGCAGGATCCGGCGCGCTCGGGTTTACTGCTCACCTTTGCGAATGAATTGATTGCGGATGTCGATGGTAGCCTCGGCGACAGAGCCGCCGAACTTGAAGTCGTCGGGAATATTGTCCTCGCTGCTACGCGGCGCGCCGCCGAAGATACCGGCAGATGCAGCGGCGGAAGAAGAAGCTTCCTCATATTGATATGATGGAGGCGCCTGGGACCATGTGGCAGCGTCGGGGTCCTGGGTCGGCGCGGGGGTGTACTTAGTATTAGCGGCCATGGTAACTTGGCCAAACGGTTCGTTTGAAGTTGCGATTCGATTGTACGCTCGCTTGTCGTTGAGTGTTTGGTGATGGAAGTGACGCGAATGATTGTTGTCGGATGGCGTGGAGTATGGAGAGTCAAATAGGTAGGTGAGGTAAGATGATGGAAGCTGAAGGAGCTGGAGAGAGCTGGTCGGCGCTGTTGAGGCTGTGTTTGCGGCGGCGTTACTACTGTAAGTGGTGCCGTCACTTGATTGATTGCTGCCTACGTTGGTCACTCATTTCACACTGTGCCAGGCCATTGTACTTAGGTAATCACGAGCCACCGCGTCTCGACACTAGCCACATTATAGCTCGCCGCCCTTTATATAGGACATGTACTTAAACACTGAGGTCATCTCATTATTACACTCGAACACGCAATAAGCCTCGCACCATATATCTCTAACTGTGAATCCTATTAAGACAGAATTAAGCATTGGGTTATTGTAAACAAGAGAGGGAGAAATAGGAAGTGAGATTTTGTTTCCGTTACACCATGTTAGCCCAAGGCTTTTCGGGTCATGTCACTACCTACCTACTTACCTACTATTTAAGGTGGGCAATGTTAATTTTTGTCCAAGAGGTGCCCAACTCGTTCAAGAAATATGGTTCAAGTAGTAACAGAGCAGCATTATGATTGACAGTCTTTGAAGGGCATCATATATCCATTGACCTTGGTCCGGAAGGGTACATACAATCTAACCTAGCCGTTTGAAGCTCTTTCTTTTGACGCTACCAGCCCGTCAAGATGCCGTCGCCCCATTGCAATCCGGCGTGGCCAAATCAAGACGCACCATTGGTCTAAATGCCCGTAGTCGTTTGTCCTGCATGCATGCGTGTCTGTAACCATATTCAGATTATAGGCTGCATATAGTAGTCAAAGCAGCTGGCTGCCCAGGTGATGAGCACTGCGGGGAAGATTGGCACCGGCTTTACACTACAGGGCTAAAAGGTGGCAATCCTCTATCATCGCAGATGGCAATTCTGAAAGTATATCTATGGATTAAAACCTTTGTATACTTTGTTTATATTAGTGTATCCCCTGTACCATCGATGCTTTAAATACAAAGTTGTTCTTACATAATTATCCGATTGTTTAGTAAATTAAGTTGATTTAAGAGATACCTAGATAGCGGTAGAAGCAAACGGTCAAGGTATGCCGAGACAGTGATTGGATGGTTATCAAAACGCCACCATACCTATACTACACGTAGTATTATTTCAGGGGAACAAGCTCGCACGATGAACCTAATTATGTAGCACATTAGGTAGTGTAGCATAAGTTCTGTGTTAAGAGCTCAACGAGGGACGATCCCCTCACGAGTTCCTCCCTCGAGTCCCCACCTCAATTAAGCCCCTCTTCCCGGAAAAAGCAATGATAGCACACCATCGGTACTTGTGGTTAGCGGAGAGTCTAGCCAAGATGCATGTACCAATGGAAACTTGATCATGTATACATGTAGCTACATGTGTGCACTAGTGTAAGTAAGGTACCTTGCCTACCTGGGTAGTCTAAATTGCAACCTGACAGGGAACGTGCTGCCATTTCCCCTCCACAGGTTGCCAATATTCCTTTCACCGCCCCAGAAGACCTCCCTAAAGCCCGCGCTCCTATTGGACGTACGGCATGCCAAGGGTGCCACCGAATCGCAAGCTGCAAAGTCATAAGCTCGGTTCGCCTATCAAGAGCTGGAGACTGAACCGTCATTCACAAGGTCTGAGACCTGGCCCAAGGTTCCACATCCCAGCTCTCAACATATCTTCAAAATTCCGTTATTTTCATATTCCTGCGAGCCAGTTCGCTATCTCGTTTCTCGAGACCCGGACACTAGATAATACCCAGTAGATCCCCTCCCTCTCCAAGGTCTGAACCTGGTCCTGGTCCGATCCTGATCCTGAATCCACGCCTTTTCCTGAGGGCTTGTGGTACAACAACGCACATTATTGCAACCCGCGTCCTGTGTTGTGTCCCGAACGCCGGCATCACCAATTTGAGATACTATCGTTATAACCTGCGTCCTACCTCCTTTCCGACGATACCCCGCCAAAAAAGGGAACCGATACCGCGGATTATACCAGTCGCTAATTGCTACTCGTAGCCGTATTTGCAACGCCATATGGTTGTGGTTACCAAACCCTTAGCCCGTGTAGCAGAGCGCCCGAGCTTTCTCCCAACCGGATTCCCACCCTCCTCAAAACCGCATAATATACCTATCTCATCTCGGCTGTTGACCAGCCGCGTGCCAATTGGAATCTGAACTGCTTCCAATACCCAGCACCATCGATTGTAGCCAGTCACAGGCCGATTCTCCTGTGCCGAATATGGCCGATACGCCGCCGGCATCGACGCCGAACGATGTTACCGATACTAGCCCTCACTTGTCCATTGAGACCAACATTATTCTCAGAGAACCCAAGGTTGAGAGGCTGAAGACACCCACCACCCCGAATACACGGAGACCATCCCTCCAATCTCGCACTTCTATGAATGGCCCGCTCTACATGCAAACCAGCAACAATAAGGTCTTAATTCGGAGAGTCAAGAGAAAGGGTGACGGTACCATCAAGAGCCTAACCCGTTGGCTTTTAGATAATCAGATAGGTAGATTTGCCTCCTATGCTTCTGTTCCAAAGGCAACCTTTTTGTCCCTTGTCTTTTATTTTTATTCTTTTTTTTGGCCTTTCAGTCGCGCCTATTGTCCCAGCCAGCTAACCAGTAATGTTTTTTGCAGGGTTATCCTTCAATCTCATAGCTCTCATCTTTCTCACGCACCTGTTTATCCCAAAGGCACGGCCTCACACACTCAAATTCTTCACCTTATCCTATAATAACCCACAATCGAGAGGTTATGCAATCGGCGGCGATGACTATCACTTCATCGCTTTCTGCATTGTTCTCTTCACTGGCCTTCGAGCCGGCTTGATGGAACATTTCTTTGCCCCATTGGCCAAACATTGGGGTTTGGAAAAAAGGAAGGACATGACTAGGTTCTCTGAACAAGCCTGGCTTCTGGTCTACTACTCTTTTTTCTGGCCTTTAGGTGTGGTATGTTGACCACCGATTAACTCTCACTCATCTTAGAACTACCCTAGCGTTGCACATATTCAGACATGGTTGCTGACAGCTGAACAGTACCTATACTATAACTCGCCGTCTTTCCTAAACTTAAGGGAACTATGGACTGGTTGGCCAGACCGGGAAGTAACTGGGCTCGTCAAAGCTTACTTTTTGGGACAGTGGGCTTTTTGGCTGCAGCAAGTCCTCGTTATTCACATCGAAGAGCGTCGTAAAGACCATTGGCAGATGCTTACTCACCACTTCATCACCATTGCGCTAATGACTGCTTCGTACTACTATCATCACACTCGAGTTGGTATATTGATTCTTGTACTGATGGATATTGTGGATATATTCCTCCCAGTGAGTCCTAGTCTATGGGCCTTCCTTTCCACGCCTTCTCTCTCTCGACTCCATCTCTAATAATTTTTTTTAGCTCGCCAAATGCCTCAAGTATCTAGGCTTTTCAACCATGTGCGATGTCATGTTCGGAATGTTCATGGTCTCGTGGTTCTTCGCTCGGCACGTGTTTTATATGATGGTGTGCTGGAGCATATGGAGGGATGCTATTCACGTGATGCCAATTGGCTGCTTTTACGGCAACAACGCCAATTTGAAAGGGCCACTTCCTATTCCCAGCGGGTGGCGTCACTGGATAGAGCCATTTAGAAACCCCGAAGGTGCACTCTGCTTCTCTCAGCCGGTGGTGTATGGCTTTTTATACACTTTGCTTGGTCTTCAGGCTATTACTATATTCTGGTTCTTCATGATCATTCGGGTGGCCACAAGAGTCCTAAGGGGAGGTTCAGCTGATGACCCTCGTAGTGACGATGAGGTGGAAAGCGAAGCAGAATATGAATACGAAGAAGCCCAGCCACTCGAGGAAGAGGTGGGCGTGGAGTCTATCGACTTGAAAGGATGGGAGCGTCGAACCGGGGTGAAAAGAGCGGCGTCCTCCTCAGCAGTCAGTCTCCCCGGACACAGTGACCGGAAGGAATTGCTTGGGCGTATTGGCTGTGAGAAGCAGGTTGAATAAAGAGCGGGATAGCTCTATTCTGAGCGCACAGTTTGCCGCATCTTAGGCTCCGGCGGCCAGATGGTGGCAACGTCTCGAGTAGGTCATCAGCGAGGCCGTCGAACAGCTATGGCTAATGGCAAATCGCAATGGTCGGGTGAACCTAATCGGTCCGGCCTACGAGCTCACCAAGGCTCTATATTGTCCTAATGCGGTATTAGGACATTTAGCGTAGTATATAGAATTGAAATTTCAGTATCATACCCAAGTAATTTTTTAAGCAGAGCCTACTCTATTTACATATATTCATAGCGAAGGTTCCGGATACTAGATAATAGGTGTGGCGTCGGCACCAAAGGCCGGCTAGCTAATAACCCCTTTTATATCAAGTCGCCATTAGATCTTGCATATGTAAATTTCGAAAGCCAGACTCAATCTCAAACGCTATGATGAGACGAGCAAGAGAAACAGACTACGCCCGTGGCACCACCAACGTTACCCCCCGCCCACTATCTTTTGAGAAACTTATGTATAAATTGTTTAAAACCGTAGAGGGCTATCTATTGAGAGAAATCTCTCGTTAGGATGGCTCTTACTATATAACACTCTGTCTTGTTTCTTTTCTCCCTATCTCTCTTTTCCACTCCCTTCATACACGTGCGGCCCAGAACTTACACCAGCATAATCCATGATGAATTGTTCTCCCTGCGACAACACAATGAGCCTGGTAATGAGGCAGGATCCTGAGTTAGAGTCCGGTCTAGAAGAAATAGCCCACCCGTAAGAAAATGCAGACGAGGACATATATGAAGGATTCTGCGATCAATCTAATGATACCAAGCGTCCGTATGGCTTAGCCATACCACCAATCGAGCCGCCCTTTCCAGATACGGCTGAAGCTGAAAGATGGAGCCCTTTCCCCGGCAATGCACAGCGCAGTGGCAGCGCTCCGGGACAAGATCAAGGAACAGGACACCCACATCGCCAGTCTCTACGGGGATATACGCAGCATGGAGACGGATTACAACGATCTCATGGGCGAGGCCGATATCTTCCGGGGCTGTATACGCTTGTAGGCAAGGCTGTGGACTTGGTGTCGAAACTTGAAACCCTGTACCTTGCGCAGAAGCGTGTGCCAGGTGGAACGGAGTCCTGGGCAATAGGGAAGACGCCATCGACCACGGCCTTCTCCTGTATAATAGGGGCGCCAGCCCGATTAAGCTATGAAACTTCGAGTCGAGAATACCTGTAACCAGTTAGAGTCCTCAAACGACTGTTGGGTCAGCCTTCCGAGTGTTTCCAGTGCTATACATCCCTATTAGGGCCGTTACTGGGGCTATCTGTAGTAGGGTGTGTGTAATTTTACTGCTTCACTCCCGAAACACTTTATAGAGCAATGAGCTAGAGATCGCCATAATAGCTGGCGTTCGGCTCTTCGTAAAACAACATGTATGTACCTTAGCCCCCATTTTCTGACATATTGACCACATTAGGGACCCGATGTTACAGTAGAAATTATTAGATGGAGGAGAAAGCGCTGTTGTTAGAGATTAAGGGGCTAACGCTGCTTTAGATACGCCTTAAATATATTTAATAGAAAGAAAGAAAAAAATTTAAGATATTTGCAAGAGCAGATTCACAAATCTGAAAGGTAATTGTTTTCCTCCCGCCATCAAAAAAATAATCCCCCTGGAATAAACTCGCGCCACCCGGTATCACGCTTCCCGGGAAAACATTAAAACTAGTTTGACACAAACTTAATAAAATGTGTTGCGGAACTTGAAATTTTCGATTAGCTAATTTAGGTGGAAAGGGCCAACGTCGGGTATATCGCTTCCGGGACAAGGACCTAGACATAGGACCTAATTCCGACCCCCCCCTTTTTTTTTTTTTGGTGGTTTAAAAGGCATGGAGGCCTTAATAAATTTGATTATCACTTTCCCGGATGTAAGACGGATACCGAAAACCCCGCCGCCGCGTTGATGTTGACGCCTAATATCACTTGCCGGTAGGTAATGCGCTGACTCTTCTCCGAATATTAACTTTGCCTAGTCCTCCAATACTCCAAGTCTTGGACTTCCATATAGGAAATATTCAATGTCTCAGGTTTCCACATAGTATCCAATGCAGTTAGTCCAGACCTTGCCTCAGTATAAGAGTACTGACTGATGGGTAAAGGCAAGTCAGTATTCATGGTCTCCAGTTGTGGATCATACGTTGTATATATAGACCTAGTATTCCAAGCTAAATCTAAGGCTACATAGCTCTTTATAATATGGTTCATAAACAAAGTCCGCCCCCCAGGCGCTACACAGGAGCCCTTGCTATAAATTACTGCTCTTCTACGGCGCAACTAGACGGTAGTACATCTGTTAGTTTAAAGGAGGTGTCTTCATTATCGTTGGCAGAATATCGTTGGCTTGGTACCGGGCTCTTTGTGTAACTACGAGCATCTAATGATAACCTCCATACCTAGGTTTCTAACAGACTGGCCACCCAAATTGCCATCAATTGAGGGTCATATCAAAGGGATACATTGCCATTTTCTTGCGGAAGAGTGGAGTTGTGATCCCTTGAAGGAATCGAACCATTGCAGTCTCCAGAAGTGGACTCTAGAAGTATATTCAGATTATGTACAGTTCAAGGTCTCGTTATGATGCGAGGAATAAAACGAGTATTGTATAATTTATTCAATCTCTCTATAACACGAATCTTCTGGAACCACCTTTACGTAATGTCAGAACCCAAGCATAGGGTTTGAGGGATATCTGTTGTTGCGCAAAGAATCTAATTACCAATTAAACTAACAACCTTTGCGTATGTACGCAACATCATTTTTCTAGAAGGTGTGGCACGAAGTAATGGTAGTATTACAACCTATACTGCTAGCGATTCTGATATTAACGTCTTATTATTGCGCAGTGTTGATGCTAGTCTCGGGGTTTAGGTTTGGTATGGTTGTATCTATCACCCATGGTCTCTGTTATCGGATATCGGGTTTCCGAGGGCCTATTGTAATAATACAATAATTTACTTGTCCCCCCTTTTTTGGATGATTCAACGGCTCAAGCTCTTCTGGTTTTTGATATAATTATGCATTTCTGTAGCATTCTGAAGTTAAGGTGATTCTAGATCAGAGTGGATTTATTTTATATTACTTTGCTGGTACTCTTATATTGCTAACCGAGAACATTTTCTTGTATAGGGATAGTATGGGCTTCCGCTTCCTAAACTAATAATGTTTCTTTCCTCTGATGTATATGTAGACAACCCATGAAAGGGAAGTTAATGTCTATAAGGGATCGCAACGGGGTGGTTCCACACGGATCGCGGTATTTTTCGAAAGGGGGCGGGGAGGCAGGCATTTGGCCAGCCTATCTTATGGCACAAGTATAACAATCATAACTCTGATGTATGTTGCATAGCACAAAAGGCTTTTTCTCACTTGGTACCATAAGTGAATTAGCTGACGTAGGTATAGTTACGTATATTTTTGTAAATATAGATGCTAGTATAGCTGGTTGATATGTTTGTTGCTTACGTTCTTATTATGTTTCAATATTATATGGTTGGTGCAACGAAAATGGAAAACTCTGCTGTTGTGTTAGTGTTGATGCCTAATGCCACTTGGTAGTATTTGTTTGTCTTCTCAAAATCACTCGCTCATTTGTCCAGCTTCTCCGGGGTGTCGGCCGTGGGTTCTGAACTTGTCGCCGCCCAAAAGAAACTCGGTAAGATCACATGAGCAAGACTTGGGCTCCTGTCAATGAATTTGCATGAGTTTAGTTGGAAAAAAAAAAGGTGTCTAGGACTGTTTGTTTATATGACAACCAACCTGTAAGAAAGTGCTCGACCAAAGGTGTTGACGTAGCAGTGGGGATGGACATCTGACAAACTCCACATATCGAATACCTATGAATATCTAACCTAGTACATCTGCACATAATAACGACAAACAATCGAGAAGTGAGACATACGAGCGCGCTTAGAAAATATCGAGCGCAAGCACTGCTGCAGTAGCACGAAGGATGCACCAGTGGGGATTTATGTGCCGGATTGATGCAGTCGTATCGATGCTACGTACGCATGCATGCACGACAACGCAGATCTCCTCGTAAAGACCCAGCAAGCCAAGCGTCACCTGAGGCGGTGTCTGCTCAGCTTCCGACTGTTCCACAAAGGAACCAGGGATAATGAACGTCTCTCGGCGCCTTGAAAAAAAAAAGGAAAGAAGAAGACAAACGTCAATATAAAAAAGTCGGTGAAAATAGAGCTTGTTTCCATGTCGTTCGCCGCTTTCTGTCCGGCTGAATACGGCTTTAGTGCGGCTGACCGGAAGATGTGCGACTGGTACTAGTGCTGGGACTCGGAGTATCCCATGCGGCTGGCTTTATACGGCAACTCGTAAATAAGTAAGCAAGGGAGGTAAGCAGGGAAAACCAACGCGGTTCTTCACACGAAGAAGCTCGGACTGTGAGGGGAACCAACGACTGACCACTGGACCAAATACGTCAATCAAATGGCAGACTGCATCTCGTATTGGAAAAGGCCGGTGCTTTAGACAGACGGATAGTCTCTATATAAAGGGAGCAAGATGCCGTTCATTATAGTTCCGGCCATCAAGTCCAAGCACATTAGCATCAAGACTAAACAACTTAGACTGCTACACTACTATCTGTATCGCGCTTAATTCCACCACCGATATCGCCTCATTTCACCTTCATCTCATCCCATATATCGTCAGTCCCTGTAAGAAATAAGTTCCAAGATGCAGTTCGCCACGCTCGCCATCGCCGTAGCTAGCTTCGCCATCGGCGGCACTAATGCGGTCGCGATCCCCCGCGACGGCGCTCGCCTAGCCCAGTTCCGGATTTTCGGCGCCGAGGGCTGCTCCGCACTCAACTACGGCTTTTACACAGTCGATGAGTCTGATGTTGGGGTGTGCAATGCTCTCACGGATAATCCGACCGCCGTCGCCTCGGTCAATCTCGAGGTGCTCTACTCGCCTGCCGCTGAGGGATGCAGTCGTAAGTCCTCATCTCATCCTACCCTCTCCCCTATTCCTTATTTTTATTATAGCGAAACCTAGCTAATATGAAAAATGAAGTTTACATTTACTCGGACGAGAACTGCACTTCTGGACAACAGTCCACTGCTGTTAACATCTGCGCCAACCCCGAGGAAGATGGCGAGACCTACGGCTCCTGGCAAATCACTTGCCCGTCTTCGGCGTAAAAGTCTCAGGGTTAACGAAAACGACAACATACTTGTAATAAGATGAACTCTTGGAAATGAATGAGTTGCATTGAACGGGCCAAAGCGATTATTGCCACTGATTAGCATCGCCCACACAGGGGCAACGGCGTTGGGAAAATGTGCACTCCTTTAAGACGGGGAAAGAAGAATATGATATACGCTCCCTAATAGATACACTAATGCGATTTTTTTGGGAAGAATAAGCTGTATCAGCACCTCTAATTCGTCATGCGAGCTTAATCGGGTGTATCTCATCTGAGAGTGATATTACTAGACTACTATATCTGTAGAAGCCCGGAGGGAGAGGGCATCCTTCTCATCTCCACCCAAGTGGTTAAGGTATTCCCAAAGTATTTTACCAGAGCGTATCCCCTTCGTCGGGAAGTTGATCTACCAACTCATCTTCCGGGGAACTAGCGAGCAAGCGTTCCAGGTTTTCTTGTACACTGAGTCGTACATACGGCGTCCCCCTTTTGCCGCGAGCAAGCCCTCCGCCTTGGCCGCTGATGTCCGAGACAGACGCACCCCCTTCCTCTCCAGCGTAATGATGACTGATAAGTGGCGGTTGCACGGTGAGGCAGACAAAGCTCGTATGTTCCTCTTCTGCCCGTCCATGTTCACCACTATCCTCCGACCCATTTTCATCACCGAGTTCCCCCATGCAGTAATCTCTCAGTACCAGGTCCCATTGATAAACAAATCCCTCCTTACCGAACCGGCGCAGGAGCTTGCGCGCGCCTCTCTGGCTAACCGCGTAAGCGAGACTACACACATTTCCGTGTGCAGCATGCACGACGCGCGTGTGCGCAGGGTATATGTCTGCGAGCTTGTCGCGCATCGCGAAAGGATGCGGCTTGAGGTGATTCGGCGCCGGGACCGTTGGGTCGCCGAGGATGGATATCTTGAGAGATGAGGATGACGAAGAGAAGGGAGTCCTGGAGGGTGGTGACTCTTGCCGCGCAGGCGGGAGGTCAGCGCCGCAGTGGCCGAGCCATAGGACATCCCAATCGTCGCCGTAGGGGCTTTCGGTATGCTTTTTATGAGCCCAGGGGAGTTTTGACGGCAAGGGGATCGTGTCCCGCTCAAACTCCTCATTACTTGCTCTCGCATCATCCGATTCCAGATCAGAGTTTGGCGTTACTAGAGTTTTAGCCTTTGGCTCCTGCTGTTCTCTTTTCCTAGACGCTACCCAGCTCATCGGCCTACTCCCTCTTTGTCGTAACTTCGTTGCTTCATAACTCTGTAGTCGCGAGATCGTTTCGCCCTTCTGTTCCTCAATATCGAGCCACATACGCGACGCCATCGAAAACGTCACCATCTGGGTCTTCAGCCGCACGTCCCAATCCACGTCGTCTTCGAGCACGAGGCCACTGCCTAGGTCCTTGTCGACGATGGCCTGCAGCACATTCATGTGTGAGCCCCACGAGCCCCGTGCCCCTGCCGATGAGGAATGCGATGATGGCACACTATCTCCTGTCAAGCCCTCTACAAATGTGAGGGTCAAGTTGCTATTTTAAAGTTTGAGCGGTCAGCGCTTAAATATGCCTCTAGTCTGGAATAAAGACGAAGGGGGCGAAAAGTCGAACGGGAAAGGATTAAAGATCCGAATTTCACTTTGTTATGCAATAGTTTCTCCAGGGTTTATAATCTTGAGAGGGAGTTTCCAAGTACGGACCTTACACGACCAGCCATTGCCATGGCATTTTGACGGTCTTGCCGTGAAGGGAGATTGATGACGAAAATCTCTTCGAACTAAGCAATGTTATATCAGCTGGTAACACTTTGATATCTTCCCACACAAAATCTAGGGCTTGGGGTGACAGAAAGGAACCCACGCCGAGAGTGCTATTCAACACATCCCCGTCGTCCTGGACCCGGCGAACCCATGATAGCGGCCCATGATTCTGCGAGAGAGAGGAGAACCTATAAGTATAGACAAGCAATAATGTAGCGAGAATGGTGAGTAATGTTCGCCGGTGTTGAAGCATGGTCTGTCTCTTGGATCTGCGACGTAACCGGCAAACTAGTAACGGCGTTTAAACCATATTTCGACTACTTAAGGAGGCTAGAGGTATTTATTTAATCATTTGTAATACGTTTGAATTTAAGTGAGAATAAATCTAACGTTTGCGTTGGCCTTTGCTGCGGTTTAAATGTTAGGCCTCTGTTAGTAAACAATGATGCACACCTGGAAGTCGGGTAAAGTGCCCGGGTAAATCTGTCCTAACGATTAAATGAGCAACGTATTGGGTACTTAACGAGGAAACCAGGAGGTTCGCTGTCATTAGATAAGTCAATTCCCAGTTTTAATTTCCGAGAAAATAAATATTAGGTTGGTGCCTCGTTCCATTGTGTAGATGTTCAAAATCTCTAGGTAATATCCATCACATTGTTCTAGAGAGTCGATGCAACACTACTAACCATATCTTGCAAAGAAATAAATCCAAACCATTACCAGATTAGGCAATTTGACCTAGCTATCGCTCTGATCCTAATCTATGTGAACGCCGTCAAGAAACCGTCTATGAATCTATCATGATCATCCCAAGCATACCCCTTTTGCGCGTCGTCTATTCGACAAGATTGCTAACTCGTAGGCGCATGTAACATCAAGCACGCCCTGCTTCCATCTTGAAACCTGTATCGAAAGTATAATCTAACCGGTCTATCCTCTATTCTTCGTCGTCCGTATCGGGAGGGTGCGGTGTGCCCTTAGGAGTACTAAGCCATTCAATATGGCGGAGTCTTCGTCGGACTTCTTGCTCTTTAAGCTCCTTCTTGGTCTTCTTCTTCTTCTTCTTCGCCTTGAATTTCAGGGGTGTGGTGTCTTCAGCCTCACTATTCATAGTGCTATTGACAGCACTATTCACAACACTGCTGGCTGCAGTACTAGCGATACCACTGTTAAGCCCACTGCCGGGTCTGCTGTCTTCGAAGCGGTCGGCTGAGATAGCGGTGTTACCCTTCAGTGTCATGCGGCCATCGTTGATATGCCACTGCTCACTGGCGAGGGCGCCGACGAACTCCTCATTGTGGGAAATCATGACAACACCACCTTTGAAATCTCGAATGGCTACAGCAAGGCCGCCAAGAGAATCACGGTCCAAAAAGTTGGTGGGCTCGTCTAGGACAAGCAAATGCGGGTTGTTCCACATGGCGCCAGCAATGACAACCTTGACCTTTTGACCTCCTGATAGACTGCCGATCTCATTGTGGTTGGCAATCTCTGGGTCAAGGCCGAGGTCCTCAAAATGTTTTGAAATGACTGTGGGCTGAAGTTCACGGTACCCCAAACCTTCCCGCGAGGCCTCATGATCATCGAACTCCTGCACTAGTTTGTCGAAACCCCACTCCAACATTGTCTCACGGGAGACTTGCGAATTGAATTTCGGAAGCCAGCCTCTCCATTTCCTAGGAAATATTTAGTTCTTATTCTAAGTAAAGTCATAAACTTGCACTTACACTTCGTATTGGAAGGTCTTTTTCCACTTTTGTCGGCCCACAACAGTTTCGATTTGTCTCTCACCCTTCCCATCACCGAGGTCGATCTTTTTATCCATTTGCTCACGATCTTTATCCGATAGAATGCGAGTCTGTTTCAAATGCACCTCTCGATCGTCACCGTTCGCATACCTCCACTGTAGGTACTGGTTAGGTGTCTTCTCAAGATGCATCTCCACGTGTTCTAGGGCATGTTGCTTAATGTATCCAATACGCAAATTAGGGTGTTTCTCAACTCGGCCGCTAGTAGGAATGACCTCGCCAGTCAGGAGCTTGATCAGAGTCGACTTGCCCGCACCGTTGGGGCCAATGACGGCGACCCTGGAAGAGAGACTAAGTTGACAGCTAGCGTCACTAAGTGACGGCTTTGGCGCCTTTGGGTATTGGTAGGAGACACCAGTCATGCGGATGATGGCTCGAGTTGTGGACTTGACACCCGACAAAATACCGGGAGGAGGGAATTTGAATTGAACATTAGAGGCTGAGAGAGTGTAGTAAGCCTTAGCCTCCGGGCGAACCTTGACGAATGCCGCTAGATTTCCCTTGAAGTGACCGAGTTTTTTGCCTGGTTCGTAATGATAGATATCAGTTGTAACGTTATCCAAAAATCCTGAATCGTGGGAAACAATCAAGCTGGTAATATCTGTATGAGTCTTGAGATAATTTTCCAACCAGGCGATATTGGCAACGTCCAGATGATTGGTAGGTTCGTCCAGTAGTAAAACGTCCGCTTTCTGAAGCATGGCTCGAGCTAGAGCTAGCTTCATCTTCCAACCTCCAGATAGCGATCCAACCTTTTGTGATTGACGGCCTTCCGGCCCGGTCGTAAAGCCAAACTCTGCCAAAACTTCTGAAATTCTTTCCCGGCCTTCCGAGGCAATGGTCGGGTCTTTGACCATGAATTCAAGGATACTGATATCGGCGTCCTCGCCCTGGTTGTGCTCCACGTAACAGGTTCGAAGGACATCCTGAGGAGGGAAGCCTTCAAGCTTACCTCCAGCGATGCTCTTCATGAGTGTTGATTTACCGGCTCCGTTTCGGCCACAAAGGCCATACCGATGTCCTTTGAGGAGACGTAGGTTGGTATGAGACAACAGAAGCATACCACCATACGCGAGAGAGAAGTCGGCATTGACAATCTCGGTCTCGCCGTCATCCTCTTTCTCCGGGATCCCGAATTTACGCTCATCCTCCGCAACATAGTACTTATGGATAGCCGAGGCGACGGCGTTGCTGGCGCCTGGCTGGTGCATCAAATCTTTTAGGTAAGGGCCAATCCTGCCGGGGATTCTGCTGACTTGGCGGTAATTAGAATCATCGGCAACCATCTCACAGATGTAGGGACGAGCTAGCTTGTAGAAATCCAGGTCGCCTGACAGTCCTCCGTTATTCTTAATCTCAGAGTCTAGAACCTTGGCAACATCATCAACAGAAGTACGTTCCACCGCAGCGGCATCATTGTTCATGGCCTTGTCCATGACATTCAATGCCCTCGTAGCCAGCTCGCGAACTTCAGGAAGGGGAGCCCGATCCGCCACGGCCTTGACACCGGGTTGAAGCTTTGGAAGGAATGTCCTTGCTTCAATAGGGTCATGCACTAGTTTGGTCAAGTTTTCAGTGATAACGGTGGACTGTCGTAGCACTTCCTGAGTTGTGCTGGGGTTGTTCAATGTCCGCTCAAGAAAAGGAGTTAGGAGCGCAAGGACCGGCGACGTGACAATGGCGACGAAAGTAGTCTGGGAAAGTGCATGAATTGCCTTCTGGAGGGTCTGAGTTGAGGGGTGATGTAGGGTCTCAATAAGCAATGGGATTCGGGGAGCGACATCATCATTGGACAACAATGTTGTGAGAGACTGCATAGTAAGAACAGCCTGTTTCTCGACTTCGGCTTTAAGGTCGTGCATGTTGTTCTCGGCGATGGGAATCAAGGCGGCAAGTTTTGCACCCATGGCGTCTCTAAGGAGATCTTTCTCCTGGGCCTGCTCCTTCGTGCAGCCAATCTCCATCTGGGCCTTATCGGCCATCCGCTGCATCAACTTTAGAGCACCGACGGTACCCTGCCACTTACCAGTCCTCTTAGAGAGGTAGGTTACGATGGCTGGGAGGAGACCAGCGACGAGCGCCTCGGGACTGAGATGGCCGAACAGGGCATCCAGGCCATACTGAGCGGCATCACGAACGACGGTGCCCTTGTCAGCCAGAGCATCAAGCGCATAGCCGACCAAGCCGCCGTCTTGGAGTAGAAAGACTATCTCGCTGAGGGGTTGCCGTGAAGGAAATTTTTCGAACAAGGCGCCCAAAAGGTTCTGGGCACTTTCACGTCGCAAGCCGCTCTTCTTATCGGCAGCGGCCTTCTTGACCTCGGCGACGATGCCGTAGCTATGAAGGCCGCGGAAGCCAACGGTGTTGACCAAGAGCTCGCAGAGCGCATATGCTGCATCGATTGAAGCGGAGGAGGATGTCGCATTAAAGACGGTATTGAGGATAGCGGAAACATCCTCGGTCGAAGGCGGTGGGGGAGCCTCGCCAGATTTAGCCACCATTATCGGCGGCGCTATAGAGTGAGGCATCGCTGAATGATTGCCGGGGAGGAGGAGAAGGAGGCGGAGGAGGCAGAGACGAGGAGGGGTTGGATAGTTGGTCTATCGACACAGGAGATAGAGATAAAGGAAAAGAAAGGGCGTAAGAAAGGTTGTGAGTGAGACAAGACAAGATAAGACGCCCAAGATGTATGTCAGAGACGAGCGCAAATGCGCAATAGCCTCGAGGCGTTGGTATTGGAGAATGAATAGAGACCGTCGCCTTATCAGCCCGGCAACTTTCTCCTTTCTCCTTTCTTTCCAGTTTCCAGTGAATCCGGGGGAAAGAGGAAATGTAGTAAATAGAAGAAGGGAAGGCAGCCTGATAGGGAAGACACAAAATGGCCAACGGAAATGCTGCTTATCAGACAGATTGACCCCTCCAATTTTTTTCTTATCGAGATTTGGCCTTGCAAAACTCTACTTTGTCATGACCCACCCTGAATCCACTGGGCATCCACTTTCCCAGACCCAATTCCCCGTGCCAGCTTACCCGTGCCGGATACATGGATCCTGGTTGGGTTTGGCATCATCCTGTCTCTTCTACACTACCTGTCCTCATGTTTCGATTTCAACTGGCAATGTAAAATAATATGCCTCCGAGTAGTTTACACTATATCCGTACACTTTCATACCCAAATATCCAAGTGGCCCAAGATTAGTTCATTTGGTCCAAGCCCCGGAAGCCAGGCACTAAGATAGATATATGATCTATGATTAACGAATCAGAACACGATGATTGGCTAACTCAATTCATTACACTGCCCGCTTGGCTAAGTGGTATAGCGTGTCACTAGTAACGACGATTAGATGTCGTGACGAGATCGGCGGTTCGATTCCGCTAGTGGGCATTTACTTTTGAGATTTCTTAACCAATTTTTGTTTAATTTTTTTTCTATGGTTCTGTGTGGCAGGTACGAGGGACAGTTACTCCATATACCTATACCAGGTATACTCCGATTTTGAATAAAGTACTATGAAGCGGGGTTTTCTGAATAACTGTCGCTTATATACAAGCTCAGTATGCATGCTGTAGATTATTAGGTTAGTAGGCATTTCTGTCGTTAACCCTCCTTTGTTTGACCCCGGCTAAAGAAGAGAGGGCCAGGGCGGAAGGGGAATCTCGATTACACCCGAATATGCCTGCCTCCCTTGTCATATTATCATTGCACGGGCTGTGGCTGAGTCTATATAGACTCACATACACACACATACCCCCGATGACCGTTTTGGACATAGATATATCTATTTCTATTCCTTATGCGGTAGTAATGGCCACGTTTGGAATCGCTAGAGCATGGACTGACTGTAAATTTTCTACAAGTAGCTAAACGTTGCGTATCGAGTAACTTTTTAGTGTAGAAGAAACCGTGTTTTTATTCATTCTTATCGGATTATTAATAATCTATCTAGTCTAGGCTCCCCGCGTAATACCCAGGATTTTATGATATACTCACACTCACATGCTAACTATACCTCTTTTCGCGTTAATGAATCAATGGTTTGATGCTTTGTGTTACTTGGCCGCATTGCTGCAAGTCTTAGGATGAGAGCGATAATAGATAAACGCTATGCTCTCTTATCAACGAAGAACTGCAAGAGGATTTGAGTGCTACCTACTCAGTTCTTCTAATCTTGCCTTCATCTCATCTATTACATACACATTGAATGCCCTCGATTAGTTCACCTTTAGACTAAGTACTCCTGGTTCTGTTTAGGGCGGCCTAGTTTCCTAGCACCATTCACCTCCTCGTGTTCTACGGATATTAGTCAATAAAATAAGTCTGTCTAGATCGAACTATTATTCTATCCGGGGGGAGCGTGAGCCGAACCAAGCAGGCAACACCTTATTAGGTATGATTTAATATCCTAACCTTCCTCCGTTGTACATTTCTGATACCTGACATAGCGATCTCCGTATGCCCCCCAAAGAGACAAACGCCGGTATCCATATTAGAATAGATAGACGTTCGTTACTTGCATATGCCACTGCAGGGCACGAGCCACCACGTGGTATCTAGAATGATGCTAACCCTAGGTGCAAATTACCGCAATACAAGTCTAGGCTGGTGTTGGCTCGAGGGGGCGTGAGGGGTTGGGGAGATAGCGCTGTAAAATCCAAGAAAACTTGATGGAGTAACGGAATGGTCAATTCGGCACGAAAATCGTTATTTTTATTTCGTCTGAAGCTTCGCCGAGAAGAGTTATTAAGAGAAGGCATGCAATACCTACCCTACTACCACAAGGTAGCATCATTGTACTCCGACCAGCTGAAATCAGGGCGACCGACATCGAACGCCCTCATCGGCAATCTATTTAAGGGTCTTGGCAACTTTATCATCATGACAAGCGGCTGACATATCGGATTCCTTCTAAACCCACAGGGCTGCATGGGGTAGACTCGTCCCGGTCCGTGCATCATCATGGTGAAATTACCGCATTAGGAAAACGAAATGTTATCGACAGTGGGGTCTACTGCACACAAATGACTTATCATTCTCTCGAGCTATGTATTGCTCTCTGCCCAGTATGAGGCTCAGCCACGAGATGTGCAGAAGTCGTCGTAATTCTACATAAGGCCGCTGTCGTCATGATGTTGACATTCTTCATAAACGAACAGCCTAGATCAACCGCCAAGTATAAACGACCTGCGCTAGAAGGTATACGATAAGTGTGTACAATAGGTAGTGTTTTGCGTGGAGAAATAACCACTTGTGGGGGGATTTTGAGACAACCCATGTACTATGTACTGCAACTTAGTAGCTTAGTTTCATACATGCAGAAGTCCTGGTGATCCTTTTACACACGTGTAGATTTGAGCGTGAAGACAGTAACAGGCCCAACAGTTTTGTTTCGCAAGATGCTGAGAATTAGGTTAGACTTGAGATGAGATCTATAGTAGAAATATGATAGGTACTATACTATACTACTAGGCTAGCTTAGAGTGGATGCCCTCAAGAACACCTCCGAGCGGACTACTACTCGAAACTGGCGCCCCCGGGAATTGCAAGCCTAGTTCATTCGGGACTTCAATGTTTCATGGGTCGGGGGGGTGCGATTAGTCGATCCAAAAGACCAGGTTCTGCGGCATGTATATCGCCAAATTTGTCATCGGCAAGTTCCTTCGTTCCACACACAAAGTGCAAAAAACACAGCCAGGTTGACGAGCTAGGGAAGCCAGGGGTGAATCCAAACGGAGTTACGGGGCCAAGGTCATTGTTCACACCACCGGCGGCAAACCCCGATCAAGATTTCATCCGTTTTCAACTACACTACGCGTATTGTAATTCTTCGCGCTTTCCTTGTAGATCCTTTAGATTGATTTCTTTTAAAAAGCGTTACGGACGAGCAGAGACAGATAGGAAATGTGCGAGCACCGGGACTAAGGAATCTCGATTATTCAATTCTAGCTAGGCTGTCTACTTAGCTACCACACCTCCCACATATTCGCCATGGTTATACCACAGGCCACGAGCTTTCAATTCATTACCTCTATCAATACCGTCGCCCATGATGAGGAGACGCGCCGCAAGGTACGCTCCCATGCAAGGCGGCAGAAGCTTTCGAATGAGAACAGTCCTCCTTCTCAGGCAAGGAAGTCGACCACGCAGAAAGACCGTATTTCGAAGTTTAGACTTAAGCCTTCTGCTCAATCAAACGATACCAACCCCAAAGACAACAGCAGTAGTCGCAATGGTACCAATAAGAGCAACACAAAACCCCCGTCAATACTTAAACTTGATAGCCCTGCTACCCTAGGGGGCCGTACCCAGGGGGGCAAGGACGCTAACTTTACACCCACAATGATATCTCGAGAACTTGCCTTGGTCGTAGCAAAAGAACTCCCGAGCTTCCCTATGCTCCGCATCGAGACAACCCCTTTCACAGAAACCCTGCTCAAATATTGCTTCACAGTATGCTTATGCCCGCGAGAAGCTGTGGTAGAGAAATGGTTCGACCGCGCCGGAGCGCCAACATACATGATGACATGTGAGTAGCGATAGCTCTCTTAACCTTGTCCCGATTCAGCACTACGCTCATATTACGGCACAAGTATTTCTCTCCCGTAACTAACCTTTACAGACTACTCCGGCTTTCTTGCCAATGCTTTCGCCATGAATCCGGAAGGAAACTTCTTCGATGCCGTGAGTGTGCCTACTCTTAGGCAACCTTCTTTCAGCACGTCGATGTTAATCCGCACGGCAGTTACATGTTGATACGGCCATCACCCACGCCTTCATGGCAATGGTCGCGTCTATGCAGTACGTGCAGGATCTCATTCATTGCTTCTATTGCCGCGGGGCTCGATGATAGGAAAAACTACGGCGCGGAGTGATTGAGAAATGGCCACTACTATGAGTACGTCATAGCAACATCAACTAATAAACCATTCTGTGCGCAGTAATGCACTAGCCCAGTGGAACGATACGAGAACATTCGATTTCCACCGCCTCCAAGCCATCAAGGCTATTAACGAGCGATTGAACATAGAGGGCAAGAGCCCGAATGTACCTATCTCAGATGGTATCACCATGGCTGTAGCATTGCTAGTCAATAACGAGGTGAGTGAAGAGACCACTGCTAGTAGGTAATCATGGAGTACTAAGTAGGGTGTATAGACTTTTACTGGCTCTATTCAGCAGGCAGCGGCTCATATGAGCGGGCTAAAGCGTATTGTCGACGTGCGCGGTGGCATACTAGAAGGCTTCAAATACATCAGCGTGATCCAGAGGGCATTAGTAGTAAGCATTTTAGAATTCCCTTTTTTTTTTGTTTTGGCGGATTTTGGGGTACCACGACCTCTTTCCCATTTAAAACCATGCCCTGGAAGCTTTCATCACGATCAAAATGACGATAACTGATTCTAATTGTTATAGTGGTAAGGACGGTGACTTAATAATATCTTGGCTCAAATCCGTCCACATAGACTAAGACATAGCAGGGCCGATTTCTCCTACGCTTATGCCGCAGGACAATCGTTGATGTTTCCCTTCGTACCACAATTGGCGTCGTCTCTTAGTCTCCACGATCGCTTCAAGGGCAGATTGATGGAGCCTACCAAAAAACCTTCGGGGCCCAAAGATCTCGCGATTCGCGATCGAGGATTAATGGAGATATTCGAGCTTCTACACTCCATTACTGACTGCCTGGGATCTTTTGATTATAGCAATCTCGAGAACATGTCAACAGAACGAGTACAATTAAGCGATTCGATATATTTAGCGGAATGGCGAATTTTCCAATTAGAAGCATCATGTCGCAATATCAAGGCCTTGGAGCGGACAAGGTCGGTTACATTGGAGGACCACAGCGATGTCAAGGGGGAAACCGGACGCTCGTCGGCCATTGATCTATCCGAGAGCCTTATGTTTGCAGGCCACTTATTCGTCCACTTAGCGCTACGCGGTCAACCCCCAGCTGCGCCGAGGCACCGAGGGATTACTGGAGCGCTCATGTCGTCTCTCTGCGAAACTCTATTGAATCTAGACATCCTTGCCAGCCCCGAACCCTACGGAAGTCCAAGATCCTACCACAGCACAGGTAGCCTTGGAAACAGTTCAGTGGAGAGCTGGTCCACGACAACATCTAATACATCGATCCTCAGCAGCTCTTCTCTAAAAGCTGAGGATGACTTCACTAAGAATGCCCTTCTCTGGACTCTCTTTGTGGGATCTTGTGTACGGGTGCCGGTAGTGCCTAACGAGTATCATTTCTCACATCAGGCTGTTCTCCTAGGCGATCACCATCAATTCTTCATCCATGCTCTCGGGAACTATTGTCTTATGAGAAACATCACGGACAAAGAGACACTGGCTACAAAACTAAAAGATGTCCTCTGGTTGAATACCTGGTGCGAGAACCAAGTGAACTTGGTTTGGACTGAGATTAGTGATTACCCTTGAACAACAATTATGCCGCTGGCCCACGCCTCTTACAGGCATGTTGGAAATGACAGGTACGAGAACCATAAAGCATTATTACGATCTGACCTTTGTTGCCGTTTCATCTTCAACACGGTTTTTGGCTTTGATACCTAGCCGGATTGGATACCACGACAAAGCGCTGCAGTTATATTCCAAAGCCGAAGTGGCTCATTTATTATTATGTCCAGACTTGTCTTCTTTCCTATCGCGATTAACTATGCAATCACGAAGAGCATCTATCGATCTGGGCGCGAAACAGAAGACCGACCACGCTCGACGGTCGACGGCGCCATCACCCGAGCCGTGCCCACATCCTTCAGTGCCGCTCGAAGGGACGGAAATAAACAACTTCATCATGGGTCGCCTTGAAATTTCCGGGGTTGCGACCACGGGGTAAGGTTGCGGATAACGATCAATTGATTTCATAATAATCCCAGCCAACATGTCAATTGACACATCTAAATGAAAATACCCCGAAGTCCCTTATTTGACGTCCACGAGCAAAGTACCGTGACATATCATGCCATTCGTCGACCCACTAGACAACGCATTACGTGTACATGAAGGGCACCATCACATGACTTACAAACTCCCTGTCACGAAGATGATTCTACGACCCCTGGATTGTCTCTTTACGCTACTTTCTGACTGTATACATTACCAAATCACGTTATTATGGGGACGCAATAGGGACGATGCATAGGTGGTACCGGGTATGGCGAGATATGGAGTTGAGTTACGGTTAAAGCTAGGTAGTCTTTTTAAGTATATATATAATGAGAGGCAAAGTGTGTTTACATGCTAGTTCGCTGTGCATCTAGTGATTCATTTAAGAGATTCCCAGAGCATGAAGAGTGAAGAATAGGATAGGAAATTCTATCGGAATTGGAAATAACGGGAATATAGTAGATTTCCCTGGCACTCGGCGTGATAATTTCCCTGCTGACGTGTGGTGTATCACGTAAGTCCTAGTGTAAGCATCCGGATGTAAGACGGTTCATAGATAGAGATTGTTTCATCTAACCTATAGTTTTTCCATCTTCACCCCAGTGCCGTGTTACAACATGATGAATTATTGCATGTTCGCATATCCAATAGAACTAGGTACGGTAGGTACCTAACCTATCTGGCCCTATTGGATTCTCGGCACAAGCAGTTTTGAGTAACGGCGCGGAAGAAACACGCTTATCGGAGCAATAATCCACCCCGATGCGGGCAGACTTTGGTCCGCCCCGTCCTCTGCTCCTGTAGGTTCGGAGATTGATTATTCTGGTGCCCGCGTTTTGTAAAAACCCCTTCCCATTCCATTTATTATAGTTTTTTTTGAAGAAAATTCAATAAATTCAAAACATCACTATATTTAGTAAAATTGCTCCCATTTTACTCTTGTTGGAGTAACTTCAAGGTTCATCCACGCCAACGAACCCTTGCTCCCCTGCCATAGCACGAGGAAGACATGGGTGCTTCGACCCGCGGTGAGCACGTCATCCCGGGGTCAATCTACGGAGGTGTTCCGCGGTTTCCGCGGATACCCCCATTCATCCCGTTACCGGGGATGTCAGGGGACGGGGATGCACAGCCTGAATCCGCGCCGGCTGCAGCCATGGAGTGGGATACTACGGTTGTGGCACACATTATGCCGTATCAGATTGTCAATGATCGACGGCACAGCGGTTGGGAAGAGGTCGAGAAGAGGTGGACGAAGCAGCAGCAGGGTGTAGAACAGGAACAGCAACAGCCACTCCACAGCACCGGGTGAGTTTACGTATCTAGGTTCTGGAAAGATCTTTCCAGCAGGGGAAGCATGTTCCTTGGTATAGTCAAACGCAACCGTTTGGGGTTGAGGAGAGGGAAATTTGACAACATATGAATTTAGTAGTTTATCAAAGGGGTTCTGACCGACGCCGTGTATAGCATAAGCAATAAACCTCCTGGGAAAGACCCGGTGGCGCTGTATCCGCACCTCGCGATCCCAGCTCCAGGCCTCGAATCCGAGTCTGATTTTCGCATGCGGGTCAAGCTGAATTCGCAGTCGGCGTCGATGGCTGTTGGCGATGGCTTCAAGAAGTGGACTACGTTCACTGAGGGTGAATGGGCAGGTCGGTTAGGACACGGTGTAGTTGTTGTAAGTGAGGAAGCATCAACGTCTCACTGTAATGAAAAAAAGAGATGAGGCGATGAAAACCTAACCTTCTATTCCTACGGTGATTACAAAAGCTAATTAGATAACCATGCGATTTAGAGTGGTGGCCAGGATAGTCAGGAATTGGTGTACGGGAAGACCCTTGCAACTCAAGTTGAGGCTACACATCGTCTGAAAACGGCGGATGAAATACCGGCATTGTGAGTCGTCTTCCTTCATTAATCCATTAAACCGATGTGAAGTAGATTTTATTCGGCGGTGGGAATGCTGATCCTTGGTGTTGCAGCATAGAGTGTAAAACAAGGGGGTTCCGAACAGGCTCGCCAGAGTTAATGCGTGCGCTTCGAGACCCAGAGAAAGCATCATCCGTGGATGCGAGGCTCATACAATATAGGGTCACTCTGTCTATGAAGACTACGGATGAGCGATATGCTGAAAAGGTCAATTTCGGCTTATGGGTAGGAAGTTGTCTGTGGAGAGGGTCAGAGGTGATCTATGAGTAAGTCTAAACCCTCAGCCCCGTCCTAAAGAAGAGAAAGTGACTGACATTCATTATTAGCGTTTACAAGATCACTTAAAACAAGAACCTGGAGCATTTGCATACCTAGAATATGATATACGTTATTTGATGGTTCGAAGGCCGTCCGTCTAGTTCGAATGAGGGCGGGACAAGTACCTGAAAAGTAAAATGATTTACAAGTTCAGCATTGGAACTGTTTTAGCTCCTTAAAGGAGCTAGGCTCCCCCAGATACAGCCCGGATGGTTCAGCCTGTAACTCATTTACGTGTAATCGAGCCAAACCAAAATAAACACGTGTAGATCTTCTGAAGCTGTTATGATAAACCCCCACGATGCTTAGATAAGTAGGCAATTATAATACTTGGCCAATCGCTTAGTCAAATGCCGGCATGTAGTAGAATACATAGTGTAAGCAGAACGGCAACCAGAGCTGCATGTGTCTGGGCCATGACAGATAGATCTTGGCGAACCCTGAATATGCAAACAGTCCGATCCCTGTCAATCAAGATTCTTATAATATGGGGTTAATACCTACCTGGTACCTATATAGTATCCCTACTGTAGACCAGACTATAGGCTGGAGAGGCTACAAACCCTGAAATCGTGGTCATGTTAACAGCTAACAACGAAACAACAAACGATTTAAATAAAAATAATTGCTGCACACAGATATCTCTGATGATGTTTATTTTGGTGAAAGTACTTGTCAGAGGATTATTACTACTAGAAGGGTATACCAGGTAGAGCGTGGCGTTTTGTGCTTGGTTGTTTCTACTGTAGGTACACAGGCACTGTCGAGGTCCTACCAGGGGCACGTCATTAGCCCATCTCTCACTGGCTGGTTTTAGGGCATCATACACTACAGGCCATGTTCATTGGCCTACTTATACGTCATTAGGTAGATCGCCCTCCTCCATTATCAACCATCACCGTTCATCGTTTCTCACAAACAGTTCGTGTAAAACCTGTTTGCGTCAGCATCGACTTAGATCGGCCTTCGATAGCAGTACGAACAGATCAATATGGATCGAGATGTTGAAATACCGACCAGCGCTCACTCATATTGCTCAACACAACCTCCCCTTATTTCCAATTAGACCTCGTTCAAACGCCACATAGCTTGAGCTACAAAGCAATTGTTCTATCCGAACTCCAATTAACTGATACCTGCTACGTATTTACAATGCCTTTCTTCTCTAACCGAAGGCCCGAAGAGGAGGCCGTCGAAGAGCCCGCCCCTGTGCCTGAGAAGAAGCACAGCCTCTTTGGTTCGCGGCGCCGCTCGCGGTCCCCTTCGTCTGCTGCCCCAGCGCGGACGAGCACTAGCAGCAGCTCACGAAACTCAGATATATACCATAGTACTACTTATATCTTCCCTACATTTTCTATTCAATATTTATACAGATATATTCACCTACATATCTATAATATCGGAAATGAATCTGCCAAAAGGTTTACTAACACCCATGTTCGTGAAGATGCCGCCTCCAACCCGTCCCGCAATCGTAGTGTGCTATCGCGCACCTTTGGACACGGCAATAGGCAAAACTCAGACATTGACCCGTCTATTATGCAGGTCAGTACGCCCGAGTCTCTCATGCCCTCTTCTGGCGTGTCCTGGGAGCATACGTAGCGTGAACAGGGACTTTCTACTACTGTTACTACCGCAACCCTTCGGATTCCGTGATATTATTTACTCTAAATGATAATTACTAATTACGGATTTTTAAATAGGCTAGAGAGCGTGTGATGGGCGCCGAAAACGCGGAACAGGAGGCCGACCGCGCGTTGGCCGCCGCGCGTCTGAGGGTCCGCGAGGCTCGGGAGGAAGTCAAGCGCCTTGAGCTCGAAGCTGCCGAAGAGGCCCGAAGGGCAAAGATTAAGCAATACCACGCCAAAGAGGTATCCAAGCGCGGGAAGCAACTCGGCCGTATGTCTCATACCCTTCGTTTCCGTGTTTGGTGTTAGGTACTCGATACTAACGATCGCTGTAGGACATGATTTGTGATGTGGCCGTTGTCGGGAGGCATGCAAATGGTCATGAGCGGGTGACGCTAAGGTTACACTTGTTCTACAATAAGTCGAAAGGTTACGGAGGAACGAAGCGTGGTGTTTTCTTTCCAATTCATGTTCTAATGTATAATTACGGGGTTTACGAGGCATCATGTTAACAGACTGTGGTATACCGTGATGGGTTTCTATCGCAACTTCTTATCGTGTTCTATCCTGGATTTATACCGTTAACTACGAATACTGTCTAGTATGCAAAATATACAATTTATAGTAGAAGTGCATTTTCTCGTGCCTCGTGCCCGGTGCATTGGCCAGATTAGGAATGGAAGAGACAAGCGCATGGACTAGAGACTTTGGGTACATGAATACGAGGTCACCATTTCTCTCTACCTAGGTTAGAGGATTTAAGCTAGGGATTAGTACGGGGGGTTACCGCCGTTTCTGGGTGCGTTGCTAGACGCTATCGAAGCACTGAGGAAGACAGCTGGTAGTGAGATGAAGGTTATGTGTACTCTACAATAACAGTAACTACCTGCCAATGTCAGTAGAGTAAATATCTTTCAGAGCAAGTCTTGTAATAGACTATCCTGAATAAGCGATGTGAAGGCAGTTGATATGTCAGAGCCTGTCATACAGTATGCTTGGTCATAGTACTGGTCTTCGGTTGTTAACTACACGCACGGAAACTAGCGGGCGTGGCAAGCCAGCTAACTACATGCCTTTGGTTATGAAGCCCAGACAGTACGCGCGAGGTTATTGACGGCATACAGTTTCCTGCTTGACAATGCCGCAACAGCTAGAATTGAGTTTGGCACTAACTCTAGGCCTCCAGGATTCAGGACGACTGGTATGTTAAATTATCAAGTTTGTTAACAGGTGAGGTTTTATTACTTAACGGCAGTCTATCCTAGCATGCTAGCTTAAAATTTATAAAAAAAAAAAAAAAAAAAAGCTGGAAAGGTTGAAAAGAAAGTTCAGAAAGTGATAATTCGTTCGAGGTCAAAACCTCGCGAGGAAAAATGGGACACGCAGTAACTACAAACAGACCGAGGAAGAGGAGAGGGAATAAGTCTGGTTTTATTAAAGACCTTTCGAATAAATGTAGTTTCTGACATTGACCTCCTCTGATATTGACTGACTAGCTGCAAGCTTACGTAGACGACGCGCGTGTTGATCAATAAAATACATACACTAGTAGTGCATATCTACTGCTATTCGATCTGTATTCTGCATGTACATAGCAGTTACATGGGTTGGTCGGTCTCATACATGCACTAGCACAGGTACACTACTAGTAGAAATTGTAGCCGAACCGGATACTAAACTAGATGCGCTTGAACATATCTCCAACTTTGAGGCGATGCTGGTTACTAGCTCTTTACCTATCTACACATTATGAGGTAGATACTGATACCGATTCTACCGTATAGTAGAAAGCGTACCTAACAACGCCATGTGTTACAGGTTAGGTAAAGTACACTGGGCATCTTGGCATGAATTAGGAGAAACAAGGGTACAAAACGGCGGGCTGCTTTGATAGGCTGGTTACAAGGTGGCTGAAACATAGCGCATCCAGTGGTACCACCGTACCGGCTTTCGTGAGACGCTAATACTACCTAATACTGCTAAGGTAATAAATAATATGCCACTATAGGTAAAGTCCTTAGGTACAGTAGTATCTAGTTACATAGTACTAAGTACATCTCCCAAGGTACCGACATAGTGTCTTAGGTACCTGGCTCTCTGGCTCTCTTTATGTAGTGTACCGATTCTGCTAAGCCACTGTTTCTACATGCATACATAGTGTACATGTACTATAGTACGTGTAGTGATGCACATATGTAGGTAGATTGCTTACCGTTCCGGGACGATGACGGGATTCTCATGAAACCAATTAGATGGTCATGATATAGAAAGTGCTGGGTATAAAACCGTGGGCCGGATCCAGATTGATTTTCCAAGTGCCAAGCCCTCATGGCCCTCATGGTATTATGGTACTGCTCATAGCTCCCACCTTACTAGCTCTTGGCAGTTGCGTCACCTCGTCTCACTCCTATTTTATTTTTAATTTTTTTAGCTATCGTTTTTGTTCTGATCTTCATTTATCGTGAATGGGGAAGAGCAACGTCTACTGAACTAAGAAACTTTGAGTGCCGATCAGCCTCAATCAACTACCGTCCCCTGACAGTCCCTGACGGTCCCTCACAGTCTCTTACATCGGCCTCTTACATTTTGCTTTTTTTGTCAATCTTGCAACCTTCTGTCCCTGTCCTACTCTTACACGTGTATCGATCTACCTATTTACACCACACACACACCTAACTACGTAGCAAGGCACCTAAACCTTACTGTAGATCTCTCCTAGCGCTATCGCAAAACTTCTTTCTCTCGTTTTGTATACTTCTTCATTTCCAATTTCCTCCGACCTATCAACGCATCCAACCAAGTCGCTTTGACCTCACAAGCCTGTCGTCGACCCCCCCCGGGCCCCCGCTCCCCTTAGTTCGGCAGTGCCGACGACCTCTGCGTGCGCTCTCGAACACGTCTGAGCCCGTAGCCTGAACCAGCGCGAACAATCCTCCATAGTCGAGCGAATTAAACGGAAACAACTGTGGGAAAGATGTTGCCCTTTCGGAGGGCCATCATCTTTGCTGCCTTCTTCATCACAGCATTCATCCTCATCCGTCGTGCGCACAGCCCCGAGGCCCCCAATCCCATTCGAAAACCTCCCCCTAAACACCCAATCGACGATGGCTCCTTACATCATGCGCCTTCAACCTCTAATCCTGCAAAGGCCGACATAGGCCAGCCAGACAAACCCATCCCCGCACAGCACGCCATAGAAGACCTGTCTAAGATGTCACTGTATGACAAACTAGCCTACCAATACCCTTATGACGTCGAGTCGAAATTCCCGGCCTACGTTTGGCAGACATGGAAAAGCACACCTGCGGACCAAGACTTTACGTTTCGCGATGAAGAGGGTTCCTGGTCCTACCATCACCCAGGCTTTGTTCACGAGGTCATAACGGACCAAGTTGCCGTCCACGTCCTTCGGCTGTTTTACGCTCCTATCCCCGAAATTCTCGAAGCATACGATGCCTTACCCGAACCTGTCCTTAAGGCCGATTTCTTTCGCTATCTTATCTTGCTTGCGCGTGGCGGCATCTACTCTGATATCGATACGTATGCCCTCAAGAGCGCCTCGGAGTGGATTCCAGATACGGTGCCCCAGAAGAGCGTCGGCCTAGTAATTGGCATCGAGGCTGATCCAGACCGACCAGACTGGAAAGATTGGTATAGCCGTAGAATTCAATTCTGCCAATGGACTATCCAATCGAAACCGGGACACCCCGTCTTGCGCGACATTGTATCGCGTATTACCGCCGAGACCCTTAAAAGGAAGAAGGAAGGGACATTCATAACCAAGGAGAAATCTATCGTCGAGTTCACGGGTCCCGCCATCTGGACAGACACCATCTTTGATTATTTCAATGACCCCCGGTATTTTGATATGAAGCACAGCGCCGGCAAAATCACATACCGGAATTTCACGGGCATGGAAAAACCCAAGAAGGTGGGTGATGTGATTGTTTTGCCCATCACTAGCTTCTCACCCGGCGTGCGACAAATGGGTGCTAAGGATTATGACGATCCTATGGCTTTCGTCAAGCATGATTTTGAAGGTAGGTCCCTCGTTACCCCTATCCTATACACCCTCTAACCTAATCTAGGCACCTGGAAACCTGAGAGTGAACGACATATTGGCGGAGCACAATAGAAAATTTTCGCACCATTTGGGTTATAATCTCAGCTATTGGCATCCAGGCGTGCCCTTATCTGCGTGGCACAACGTTGTGAATGCTAGAGAAGTAAGGATGATTCTCTGACATGACCTCGGACTATTATGCTATTATTGTACCGCACACGAACTCGGCGCAAGGGGTTTTTCTACGATTATGGGGAATACTATGCGAAACTAATTATTACTCGCGGCTTTAAGCTCGCACATTTCGGATGTGTGTGAGTTAGTGTATGATGAACAATCCAAAGTCGGCAGGAATTGTACCGGTTATGGTCATGATGGAGATGACGTGTACCTGCTATATTCATTGTATAGGGTCAAGGAAGGGACCGACAATGAATACGAAAGCTCGCTAAGGAGGACTCAAATAGTGTACAGAGATGTGGGACTCGGATCATCGACAATGGGTTGCTATAAGCAAACCTTTCTATGTATATATATATTCTTTGGAGCATAGAGGCGGCGTTTAGGGAGGGATTCAGAGCTCGGGGTTGAGCGGTGGTTTATATATATATAGGCAAGCATTCATACGCTCTATGACAGCGTGATTGCTCGTCATCAGATGTTGAGCCTCAAAAGAATCCGTCAAAATTCAAACACTTCACCCTCATAGATATGACACACAATTCTGAGTTCTCACCTTACACGCAGGCCACACTATACTAGGTACCGAAGATCCTAGCCAAGCCCTATGCCTGTCAAAAAGCAATACTAACTGCCTACTTCTCTATAGTCCGGGGACTAGTCTGTACTATTCCCCAGCTCCCCCACAATGGGTGTTACTAACCTAACCAGGTAGGTACCTGTCATCCCTCGCCTCCAACCTCTCCTGCATAGGTGCCTATTAATGATTAATATGCAAGTTCACGATATTCTTTATAACGCTCGGTTTGAGAGGCGTGACTTTGATCCCGGGCATGTTCGAAGTAACATTAACTTATACAGCTCATTTTCTAGTTGAATAACCGGGCCGGGGGGTAACACACACAGGCATCATTGCCATCCGTAGTCACCTTTGAGCTGCTTGGGGTAGCTGACACTCATAGCCGAGGTCTAGGTTGTTGCATTTCGACGACGTTGTCTACGAACGGCCGCGTATAGCTCAAGACGCATAATGTATCGCCATATGCTGCCTCGGATACAGCCCGGCCACAAGGGTACTATTTCTATGCACCCGCGTCTCTCAGCGGCGGTGAAGCATAGAATATGGGGTGCGGGGATACGGCGGAGATATGTCACGACTTGGGGGATGAGTTATGTTGAGGGGCCAATAGATGTGAGTTAACCTGTCTGTTGATGATGAGATGAGAATATCAGCAATTTGGGCAACGCCCCCGGCCAGAAGGGCCCGAGGGCCCCTTTTTGAGTGCGCGAACTCATGTGCATGATAAGGAGTTGTTTCGAAGGCGAAATTATCTACTTAGACAGGATGACTACCATAGCATGCTAATAGCCCCGTAGCCACCCCTCCTCGCACATACGATCCCGGAGCATTTCGCCTCCATCGTATCTCAATATGGTGATCTGCCGGCCGTGATGGCGAGGAGCCCCGTAATAACGGACGCTTCACCGCTTCTGACAACGTCCACCCATGGGCCGAACCAACCCGTGACGACAACGCTGACGTATGCTTCGCTGGACGCTCTCTCTAACACTGTCGCGCACTCTCTGCGGTCTCTGGGCGTGAAAAAGGGGGACCGCGTGGCCGTGAGCCTAGGCAACGTATCTGAGTCCGTAGTGCTCACCTACGCCATCTTTAAGCTCGGCGCCATCTGGGTCCCCCTGAACCCGAGTTTCAACGCGGCGCAACTGGGCGCCGCGCTCTCCCACCTCGGCGTTGAGGTCTTGATCACCGGCGCCGTGACGGACCTCGCGTATAAGCCGTGCCGCGGCCGTAGCAATCTCGAACTGCTCTCGTCACTGATCCCCGGACTCGCGGGGAAGGGAAATGGGGATAAGATCGAGTCCGCCGCGGTGCCGACGCTCAAGACCGTCGTGTTGGTGGATAACTCAGGCGCCCATCCACAGTCCGGCTTCCCGCCCTTGCGCGATCTGGGGATCCTCACGCCGTACACGACGCTGTTGGAATCGTCCCCGCGGCCCGTGACGCCGGATGCGCCCCTGTCGGCGGACGAAACGATCAATATCCAATTCACGTCCGGCACGACGTCCCTGCCCAAGGCGGCGATGCTGAGCCACACGAGCGTGCTGAACAACGGCCATCTGATCGCGTCGCGCATGGGGTTAGAGCCGTCGGATCTCATCGTTTGTCCGCCGCCTCTATTCCACTGCTTCGGCTGCGTCCTCGGGCTCATGGCGACGGCCACGACGGGCGCCGCGATCCTCTTCCCCTCGCCGACCTTCGACCCGGCCGCGACGCTGCACATGGTGTCGGAGACGCGCGCCACGGGCCTCTACGGCGTGGCGACCATGTTCGTGGCCGAGCTCGAGCTCCTCTCCAACCCGGCCTTCGCATCACAGCTGCAGCCCGACGCCTTCAGGAACCTGCGCAAGGGCATCGCGGCGGGCTCCTCGGTCCCGGAATCCCTCATGCGCGGGCTCTTCGACGTCATGGGACTCCGGGACCTCGTCATCTGCTACGGCATGACGGAGACGAGCCCTGTCTCGTGCATGACATCCCCGCGCGACTCCTTCGAGCAGCGCACGCGCTCCGTCGGGCGCGTCATGTCGCACACGGCCGTCAAGATCGTCTCGCCGACCGACCGCACCTGCATCCTGCCGCGCGGTGAAAGGGGCGAGCTCGCGGCGAGTGGATATCTCGTCATGCAGGGGTATTTCGGAGACCCGGAGCGCACGGCCGAGGACCGCATCGCGGACCCCAACGACGGAAAGGTGTGGATGTATAGTGGTGATGAGGCGTGTATAGACGATGAGGGGTACGTTGAGATCACGGGCCGCATCAAGGATCTTAGTAAGGAATCTCAGAGATTGATTTCTTCCCCCTGTCTCTTTTATTTTTGTCCAGTATAAGATCATCAGGCTCCCCTTCCATCATAACGACCTTCTACGCTTCCGAAACGCATCCAAAAATGGCGATAACTGACTCTGAATGCTGCAGTAATCCGCGGAGGCGAGAACATTCACCCCCTCGAAATCGAGAATTCCCTGTTCCAGCTCAGTGGTATCCAGGAGGTCAGCGTCGTCGGCGTCCCTGACGAGCGCTACGGGGAGGCGGTCGTGGCGTTTATCGTGCCACATAAGGGCTTCCGGACGGTGGGCGGGGATGGGGCCGTGGAAGCTGGCAAAGCTACGGCTATTCCCCCCGAAGATGGGATAGTAGCGACTGAAAGCCGAGGACAGGAAGAGACGCTCGGGAAGCAGGACGTGCAGGACTGGGTGAAGACTAACCTCTCTAGCCACCTCGTGCCCAAGCACGTCATCTGGATCGACGAATACCCCAAGACCGCCAGCGGGAAGATCCAGAAGTACAAGCTCAGGGATCTCGCCAAGCAGATTGTTGAGCCGCTGCCATAGTTTCCGCCGTCGCTGACGACGAGTTGGCGCCTGTGATATACCTAGGGCGGCCCTACTACCCTGTAGGTTGTGGGCACAGATGTATGCTGTTCAACACAGTTACGCCGTAGTTGCACTCTATAGCTACATTATTACATGAATACTTTAGTCGGGAGATAATAATTATATCCACGTCCTACCACGATATTAGTTTATATTATAACGAGACCTTTCACAAGACTGTTAAAGGAGGGAGATAGGTAATTCGTATCCGACTATACAATCCTATCTACAACTCCAAAATAGCTATTAGTAAACGGTGCCTCTAGAAACCGAGACATTGTCAACGGACAGTTGTATCGTCCTTAATAAAATAAACTATAGATCTATCGGGCCGCCTTAGGGCCATACTTCAGGCGTTCGGCAGCAATGGGCGGCGCCACTTACAGATACAACTTGAAACTTTCCTACTGGCGCATATCATGCATGCTGAAGACAACCTGCGACTTCGAAGGACAAGGGCGCAGCCCAGTGCTTCCATGCCATCGCTGCTAACCCCTGAGTTGCGTGCTAGTGAGGAGATGAGGTGCTCAACCCCTATCGCGGCTCCGGCCGTACAATTATTCTAATTATCTTAGATCTAGGTAACTAGTATAAAACCTGAAAGCGTTTGTTTTCGTATGACTGGTTAGCGTTGTGGCACACGGTTGTTGGTCGCCACAGTACGTCATTGTAGCTTGTGCGTGTGGCGTGGTCAGGCATTGGCTATTGACATGGTAACGCAACCGCGAGAATCAAAACAAACAATGTGAAACATCATCCAGATCTTGATAACAAACACTAATGCCTATCATCATCAATTCTCTCTGCCTGTAGAAATAGAATCATGACTTCCCAGCCGGGAGACCGAGCCCAAGACAACTCATTGCAACGGCGCCTGCTCCGCAATATCAGGGATCGCCACGCCAATGCTAAACGCGAAACGCCGCTCATCAAGAAAATATCACGCAAGAAAGTTAAGACGCTGCCACGGCGGTGACCGACCAACGCCCGACCCCACGCGCCTGACCAGCGGCTGAAGCCGTGCGATGTGATAATACATCAGTTGAGTGATGCCGAGCAGTTCGACAGCGCTGTGCGTCTCTTCACTCGCCTTCCGTCTATTCGCGGGCTGGCCGGCCTTGCACCGCATGTCTGCCACCAAGACCGTGACCGGCTCGAGATCCAACTCCAATACCCGAGCCACGGAATTTGGAGGATTATCGATAGACTTCACTCGCGTGGTGACTGGCTCGTAGCGTAGCTGCGAGTGCACGAAATCCATCAGTTGCGGGACACCCTTCTAAATGATATACGCATCCTCTGTGCTTCGCATATTGCTTTTAGCAGCGATGTATCTTTCTTGCGTATTGTCCACCAGCGAACGCCGGTTTCACTATTTCTCCCGCTTCTCGACATATTCGATTTAAATATGTGCATCAAGCAGGATGCTAATACTGTCGACTGGCCGGAACTTGAGAGGGACACGGTGCGGAAGGTTGAGGCCCAGTTTCAGGTATTCGAGGTTCGTAGCTACACTAGACATCATTTGAACCTTATAGTTTACCCGAAGTTGCTGACGCATGTATCTAATCATCCAGTCCTTGGCCAAACTCGAATCGCCTACCTAGTCTCAACGACAATCCAACACGGAACTCGACCCCGGATATACCCTCAATATCCTCCAAGCCAATCCACCACGCCAACCAAAATTGAGCCTCGTCGTTCAACAAGTGGGCAGATATACACCGGAATTTGCCCATTACACCATGGAGAATGTAGTCAGGCTCTTATACACACTACAAAAACGCACTAGCCTGCCTAGCTATTATCCCTGCGTGTCACTGGCCAGTCATTCTAACGCAGTCAACCATATGCTTCAGCTTAGCACTCCGGACGAAGGCGTACTGCCAGACATACCTCTACTTGCTGATTGAGCCTATCTACAGATTCTTTACGCTGCTGTGTTGGTTCATGCATATTCCAACGTTATAGAAGTAGACTTCTCGGAAGGTCTCCTCCAATTAGACTGTCCCAGCCTAGTCGAACCTTACACCAGTAGCGAAGACTTCCACTTGATCACGGAAGCCTACCGCGAGGCTCTAGAGGCCGTCCAGACCCTCTATAACGCGGGTGGGAAGCTAGGAAGAGAGGCAAGATGGTTTCTTCGTGATGTGCATTCGGCGAGCGGTTTGAATCGCTCCATAGTCCAACACAAGCCCTCCAAGGACCGGCAAGTTAGCTAGGGTGAATTGGCTCTGATATTATGCCTAGTTCTCTGACTTCTATGTGGCGCCTGCTGGGTCGCAGACTCAGAACTGAGTCTACCGCACACCTATCTAGATGTAGGGAGCGCGGGGTATCCCGGGACGAAGTCGTTGCCTATATAAATGAGATATGGGCTACAGATCGTGGCGCAGATTGTGCGTGTTCTACGGATCTAGGTCGGTTTGACATGTGCGAACTCTACACCTGGTGCGTAAAACACTAGAGGCGCGGCACGATTGTGGTTCGGCGTATGGCGGAATGGAACCCCCATTTCTTACGTCTATGAGGTGTTGTCGCCTGTCGGTGGCTGGTGTTCACTTTCAGCTGTGAAACTTTAAAGACCCTCATAGAATACAATGCTTGCTTTGCAGTCTATACTGATTGCTGTTACCGAAGGTGCAGTATCATGTCCTGCCCGTTGGGCTACGAAAGCCCAAGGACCAAAAGGAATAAACATATGACTGAATACGCAATCAGCGATCCAAGTTAAGAAAGATGAGGCAGAGGTCCCCTCACCAATCGGCTCGACAGGAGAGGCAACGCCAGTCACGAGGTCTAGGTCTATCTAGTCGGATCATTGTCCAAGGTGGCAGGCTGGCTAACCTGCAATGAGGCTCGTAAAATACTACCCATGTCTTATTTATAAGTAGGGCCATAAAAACTCGTCATTTATCTCCGAGTTGTGGCCGTCACACAGACCAATACTATTACATAATCGACCAAGAGGACTTTTACGATGAGATGTCTGAATGTGGTAGCATAATATGTCATGAGGGACGAGTGGGCATGCCGAGCAATACTTGTGTCTCCTGTAAGCTCTGATGTGATTCTGCACCTATGTAAGTTGACAGTCTGCTATTTTTTTTATTTTTTTTATTTTTTTATTTTGGATGAAACTACCATAGCATAACACACAACTTAGGTATCTTGGCTTGCCTTCGGTGGTATATGTTCTAAGAAACCGGCGGCGGACATCGTACTCGGCGTCAATTCATCATGAAGTTGTAAGCGGTAGACGGATTAACAAAGGATTTGCGTCTGCCCTACGTTATGCCTAGTAGACATTCTAGTGTAGGTGTGGCACGCTCGTTAGTGTGCGACGATTATCATAACGGCCTCTTTGCGCGCGAGAATCGAGATGTATGGGCGAATCCGGGCGTTTTCCTCAACAGCCCAACGACAAAGCCTTATACCTACACTTGCACGTGGGATTGGATCGATTGATCGAGCCGAGCCGGATGCAATTGGTGTTCTTTGCTGCTGAGCTCCGCCAAATCTAACAAACTGTACGCCCACCCAGACGACGAGAAATCGAGTCTCCGCTCAAGATACCTCACAATCGGCGTAGCGTTTAAGGCGCCAAGTTATGACGGGAAAGTCCTCATCGGCACACAGCGCGTTGGCGTTCAGGTAGACAACTACGATCTTTTTGTCTACCCCCTATACACGTTCCTAGGTCCGTTTGCACTAGATAATAGGGATGCCCTCATCGATCCGCTAATGCATCGGGCGCGCAGATGACCCATGCGCCAATGAAGTGCTAGCTCAGGATAGGATACGTCGGATGAAGTCAACAGAAACGTGCCGCTTTGAGCTTGACCACATGTCGCATTGCCTCAATGACCACAGCGTATTCCCAAAGCCGCCGCAGGTCCGATTGCTCCCTACTCGTGTCATTGATTGTACCGACTCAGAATGGCCGAGGCTCTATATCACAGGCGGTGATGTTGATGGGTCCTACGTCACGCTCAGTTACGTATGGGGCGAGAATCAGCCCAATAAAACTAGGCGGGACAACCTCGACGGTACACTCGTGAGATCAGTGTTAATCTGCTTCCTCGGACTGCACGGGATGCAATTTGGGCGACGAAAGCATTCAGGGAGAAATATCTTTTAACCTTCTTACGAGTTGAATGGCCATCGTTCCTGATGCAGTACTTCCCCCATACACTAAGACGTATGGGGATATTCCTGTTGAAGAGCTGGCTTCTCTAGATCTCCCAGTATATCCAAAGAACGGAACAGGGCGTAGCCGATGGTAGCTACACTAACTCCGAGCGTACCGGCCGAATCGAAAGACATGTTATCGGGAATCTTTAGGGTAGGTACAATTAGCGACTGCGCCCTCGGTAACAAGCCGTCCCGTAAGCTTCACATCGACAGGAATCAACAGCCGCAGTCTTCACTAGAAGCATATCCGGTCGTATTTCCGGAAAGGGTACATCATGCGAAATGACAAGATTGCCTTGTTGGTTCGCGACAATAGCGGATTGCTTTGCAGGGCAAGGGATGGTCGGAGCCATGCCTATCCAGTGCTTTCTAGTTGGTTGGCAAGTCTCGCGATGGGACTTGTGCACGATACTACACATACTGTCGCTAGGCTGCACAACCTAAGGTACTTCTGCTTATACCAGCCCAATTAGAGGGCCGGTTCTTCCCTCTTTTCTATTCTTTTCCATACGATGTGTTAGTGTAGTCTTGAATCAACCTCAACTATAGCTCTAGGCCTCTAACTCTATTCATATCCAATATCCCCATAGAGTAAGGGTGTCGGGGGTGTTCTGGGTGTAGATTACCCACCTAGTGCATGACCAACGGAATAGTACCTAATTGTTGGTTATTACCACACAAGTCTTGCAGGGCGTGGGATCTCTGTTGGATCACTCAGCATATGGCCCCCAAAATTGAGGCTACGATGAAAGAGGGGAAACAAAAGCGCCAGAAGAGTGGCCTTTTTGCAATATTGTGTTTACATCAATCAGTTCCTTCGTTGCCTTAGTTCTCACTTGGAAAACGCTCTTCTCAATGGCGACGCCCAAGGATCTCTGGCGTGAAGCAAGAAATCCTCCTGCCGAGCCCACTGGTCTATCGTTCCAGGACAAAGCGGTACTCGTAACTGGAGCAAACTCAGGCCTCGGCTACGCCTCTACGGTCAAGTATGCGGCCTTAGGTGCCTCCCCTCTCATTCTAGCCGTGCGGTCATAAGAGAAGGGCGACGCAGCGAGGGCCTCCATTATACGTAAGACTGGGCATACGGGCCAGATAATCATCCTTATCCTTGAACTATCCAACTTTGCTTCTGTCAATACTTTTGCCGACCAATTAGATGAGAGGGTTACCAAACTAGATGTCGCTCTGCTCTGTGCAGGCCTTGCAGTACCAGACTAGTGCAGATAATTACGAATTGACAACCCAAGTCAATGTTTTGTCAAACACGCTGCTAGCATTACGCCTCCTTCCAAAGTTGCGTGCTGCTGCCGCTTCGTCTAAAGACAACTTCCCCCAACACCTCTGTTTTCTGAATAGCTCGGCTTCGCATGTCGTCAATCCGGAGTGGCTGCCCCCTGCTGGGCAAACTTTGATAGGAGCGTTGAATGACCGCTCCAAATTTGATCTTACCAATCACTATTACTTGGCAAAGCTAGCTGCTTGGTTTGGTATTTTGGGAGTTGTCGAGCGCTCCGAGGCCTATCACGACACACGTAAGGTGGTTATCAATGCGTGTTGTCCTGGCAGTGAGTAACGCATCCCACCCATTTTGCTCCTGTATCCTCCAGCTATATAAGGGACAATCCCTACGCCCCCGGTTTAGTTGGGGAATTTACTAACCCTACAATCGTAGTGTGTCGCACGAATATGCAGCGTGACCTTCCGTGGTTTCAAAGAATCTCGCAAAAGATTGCTCTCTTGCCCCTGAGTCGTAGCGCAGAGGGAGGTCGGTCCCTCGTGAGCGCTACAGGGCTGGGTCCAGAGAGCATAGGGAAATTCTGGAACGACGAGTTTCTGCCGTAAGAAATTGTAATCGTCACCTTTTAGGACACAACTAACATTCTTTCTAGGCCAGGCGAGGTGTTGGAAAGCGAGCGAGGCCAGGAGCTAGCCCGCGAGACCTAGAATGAGATCCTTGCCATTATACAGCCGTACCTCGAATCAAAGGATTCTCAAACGTAAACCCTGAATGTGAAAATGGCTTTAAGAGCAACCAGTCTGTAGCGTAGTTGTAGTAGCACAGGCTCACTCTCATTACTCTAGAATGACTACGAAGTATAGAAACTATTGTATGATCGAATTAAGCAAAATAAAAGACCTATTTAGAGTATGTTGTAGTATAAAGCTAGTTACAAAGTGTAGTGCTTACAAAATTAATAATGTATAAGGTAACTAGCTTTATTTATATTATTAAAATTTATGTAACACTTAGTTAGCACTTGCTGCTACAACTTTTTCTAGTTTTTAAAAATTATTGCGTTTTTGTAATTATAACCTTAATATTTTTAATAGTTTATACAATTGTTAGCTAATTTAAAGCAAAAAGCTTTTTTATAATACTATTTTTTTTATTATATTTTTATTTATTAAAACAAATAAACAAATTGTTATTGTTTACGTTATTGTTTAAAAATTTAGTTTTGCTAAATTTATTATAAAATAAATTTATGCTATATTTACTTATAAATTCTTTTTTTTATTTAAAAACTTTTTAATTAGTTAAGTTTTAATTATTATTGTTTTTAAACATAATTTTAATAAAGCTTATATAGTTAATACAAAAAATGTTTGCAATTTTTTATTAATAATATATATTATATATTTTGTTTTTAATAAATTATATTATTTTTTTAAAAATTAGATTTAGTAGTTTATATTTATAAAAATTTTTTATAACAAAAAAAAAAAGTTAATAATAAGTAATTGCTAAATGTTTTATATAATTATAAAATATTAATATGTTATTTTTAAAACTGTTTAATTAAAAAATAATGTTTTAATAGTTTATTAAAAAAATTATTATATTATAAAATAATTTATTAGCATTTTTAAAAATAATATAGTTTACAATTTTTTAAATTTAAATTGCGTAAACTATTTAGTTAAACAAACTTTTAAATATATATTTAAACGTTATTAATTTATAAGCTTTAAAAAACTTGCGTTTTTTTTGTTATTAATAATTAGTTATATTAAATATTATAGCTTTTTTAAGCTTATTATTTAAAAAAAAATTATAATTAAATAGCAGTTTGTTTATTAAATATAATAAATTTTAAATTATAAAATTTTTAATTTATTTTTTTGTTTCCGCTTGTTTTTTTGCTTTTTTAACTTGTTTTTATTATTAGCAAATTTAAACAAATTTATTAGTTTTTTATTTAAAATATATAGCGTTTAATTTAAATTAAAATTAATTATTTTAAAGCTATAAAATATTTTTTTTGCTAGCTAGCTTTTTAAAAATAAGTTTATATAGTTTAACAGTTTTAAAATTGTTAATACAATAAGTTTTAAACAACTTAATAACAAGTTGCAGTTTATAAAGTTTTTTTGTTATTTATAAAAAATTGTTATAACAAACTTAAATATAATAGTTATTATTATAATAAGCGTATTACTAAAAAATATATATATAGCTAAGCTTATAATAGTTGCAACAATTAGTATAATATAGGTTTTTAAAAAAAGCGGTTTTTTTATTAAAAATTTAAATTGCAGCTTGTTTTATATAAAATTTGTTAAGTTAAATAAGCTACTAAATGCTTTTAAAACACTTATAAATGCTTAAAATTTTTTAAACTACTAAGTTATAAATCTAAATATTAGCTATTATAGCTTTTGTTAACAATAATAAACTTAATTTTTTATTATTAAAAAATTTTAGTTTTTAAATATATATTAAATTAATAATACTATTTTTTTTTTTATATTTTTATATTTTTTGTTTTATATAAACAGTTATTAAACTTGCTATATATTTTAAACATATAACTTTTATTAAAACATTTTTAATTATTTATACTTGTTTACTATATAAAGTAGCAATAATTATTTGTACTTAAAAACTAAGTTAGTTTTTTAATAATACAACTTTATATATATTATATTTAAAAATGTGCATAATAAAAATATTAATAAATTTTATATAAGTTTAATTATAATATAAAGTATTAGTTTGCTGCTTATTATTATTTTTTATAACAATAATATATAAAGTTTTTTAAATAAACTTAAAAATAATTTTGCGTATAAGTTTTTTAGTTTTAAAAACTTTTTTTTTATTAACGTTTATATTATATTTATTGTTTAAAATTTAAATAATTTTTTTATTTCTTTATTATAAAAAGCTTTTAACGCAAACTAAAAAACATTTTTAATTATATAATAGTTAATATTAAACTAAAAATGCAAAATAGTTTAATGTTATATATAAGCACATATTGCACCACAAGCATATGTTACACTTTTTTGCACTTTTTATACGCTAATTTAAATAATTTAACTATAATATATACAAATCTTTTTAATTAATTAAAATTATTTTTATTAAAAGTTTTTATTTTTGTTTAACAAGTTTGCGCATTATATTTAAGCTTGCTACAAATATTACAGCGCTTTTAACCTGTTTATACTTTTTTTGCTAAATAACTATTTTTAGCTTTATTATTTAATTTAACTACTTTATTATTTTTAAATTTTTATAAAACTTAAGTATTTTTATTTTAAAGTTGTTTATTTTTAGTTTTATAACGCTTGCTTAAAACATAATTAATTTTTTAAAGCTTTTTGTTTTTTTAGCGCAAAAAAGCGTTTTTATATATTAATTTTTGCGTAGCTTTTGCAATCGAGTTAATAAAATTTAAAATTTTTATTAAAAAGCTTAAAAAATAATTTTAAACTTTAGTTTTAATAAAAGTTAATTATTATTCGGTTTTTAATATAATAATAAGCGTTTTAAAAATTTAAAATTAAACTAGAAAATTAAAGTTAACAAATAGCGTTTTAGCTATTTTTCGAATATTTAATGCAAATATAACTTTATTTGTATTTAAAAGCATAATTTTAGCTGCTTTAAAACCTAATATAATGTTTTGTTTTATAAATGCATATATAAATATATATAAAAAGCTTATAAAAAAGTTCTGCTTTTTAACGTAGCTTTAATAGCGCTGCATTAAACTTTTAATATGTTTATTATAATATTGTTTTAAAATATTAAAAAAAACTAAATCGAAAAGCTAAAGTTTATATAATAAATAAGCAAGCATATAAAACGTAATAATGTTGTTAAACTAGTAATATTTTTTAAATTTTATTAAATAATAACTTTTATAACTATTAAAAATTAAAAAGCGATAACCATTTTTTTTACAGTTTTTAATATAAATATTAAAATGTTTTATTTATTTAATATTTATTTTATTATTAGTTTAATTATTATTTAAAAAGTTTATAACTTATTTTGCTAATAAAATAATATTGCAATATTATAACGCAAAATAAACTTTGTTTATAAAAATTATATATAATAATATTGTTTAACTTTAAAAATTAATAGCTTAGTTTATAATAACTTATTTTTTGCTTTTAAGCTTAGTTTGCTTAAAACGTTTACGTTTTTTTAAACTTATAACAACTATTTTAATAATTATTTTGTTTATTAAAAACTTTGTTTTATTAAAGTTATAAATATTTTTAATTTGTATACTGTATTTTGCAATTATATGTTTTATAAGCATAAACTATATATAATAATTTACAAAATCTTTATTAAAAGCTTGCTAATAATTAATTTAGCAGTTATAATGTATTTAAAAGTTAAATTGTTGTTATATAAAATTTAAAGCCTAATTAGTATTAACTTTTAACGCGTTATATTTGCGTTAAAAAATATTAGCTATTTTTTAAACATATTAAAGCTAAAATAAAAACGTTTGCAAATTTAGCTTAAAAATACGTTTAGCAATCGTTTTTTTTTAATATAAAAAAGTTTACTACTGTTAATTTTTTGCTTAAACATATAGTTATAAACGTTATATATATAAACAAGCTTATAAAAAAATAATTTAAAATTATATTTTTTAGCTTAAATTGCTAGCTGCAAATTAGCTTTTTTAAATTTTTAAGCTATTATATAGTTGTAAAAAAATATATAAATAAAGTTAAAAAACAAAAAGTTAATAAAAAGTGTAACATATGTTTATAGTGCAATATATGCTTATATATAACGTTATATTTTTATTAATTTAATAACAAAAAGCATTTTTAACTAAAGTATAAAAAAGTTAAAAAAATATATAACGTGGTTTATAAGCAAGTCGCCCGGTTTTTTAGCACCTACTTTATAAAAAAATTTTTATATAAAATTTGTCCGTGCATAAAAATAACAATAAAGCTATAACTTTACTAATATAACTTTAATAAGCTTTGGACTTTTTTTATTATAAATTTAACTAAAAAAAAAAAAATAGGTTACCACTTTATTTCTTTATATTATTTAAC